>CAUYQU010069695.1:0-68725 GCA_963574635.1 Cheracebus regulus
TACTGAAGATATAAACCAGAAAAGATTATGGCCTCTAAAACTATTGATGCCATTTAACATTGTTCACAGCCATTTAATTTGAATAACAAATTTTAGATTCTGGTAAGTAGGCCTTAACTTCTTTGCCAAACTACTTATTTAATAAAGTACAGTTTCAGAAGGTAACAGCATGAGACTAGTCTTCCTATAGGCATGTTTTAGTAGACTGCTCTTCTCATTCCTGGTCAAGGAGCTTCTCTAACTGATGGTTGATATTTTGCAGATGACTTTTGGCTCCCAAAAGTGTTCTTGCTTTAAATAACAGAGCTGGAAGGCTGGATGAATCATACTGTTGAAAGAAAACAATTTATATAATTAGCAGTATCAAAACTTATAACCTTGTCCCTACACAGCTCAATCTTATGACCAATGCAAATTCTGATAGAGCTTTCCATTAACTATTCCTCCTTTCATTTTTAACTAGGACCACTAAGAAAATTGGTTTTCATCCATTTCCTTAGAACATAATTGATCACAAAGTTGTTAGGAGCTGCTCTGCAAAGCTTGAAGTGATCTCATCCCATACGATTCAAAGAACTGTATCATCTCCATTACTGAAGACAGGAAATCATGCCTAGGACATGTCAAAACTTGAAAAGGGCAAGTCTGCTCGTGCTGTGTGGGGTCTGCTCACAGAAAACTGTAAGACAGGTTTTACCTTAACTGAAAGAACTAATGGAATGAGAACATTAGACCCATAAAAGTTCTTAAGAAAAAAAAAATCTATCATCTAGAGAGATTATTCATTGGGAAAATCAATTAAATGTGTCAAACGTTGCCAATCCGAATGTTCTTAATGATTAAAGTTAAAATTAGAATACAAACCCAACATAAAATAGAACACACAATATCCAACTCATGATTTTGAAATAATTAACAAAGTCAAATTTCCAGTTGCAAATTGTATCTAAGGGTGCATGATTAATGTCTCCTTACAGAATTTTACCATACTTTGTTAGTTTGCTGTTTAATATCATGTTTTCAAGATGACAGCAGAAAAGCTGTCACATCATGACTACCATACTGGGATTTCATACAAATATTTGACAAGCTAATGTGTTCAAGCTCCCCCAGGCAGCTGCTCTATGGAGGGATAAAGGTCAATAACTCACATTTGTCACTAAATGTTTAGAGGTAAGACATAGGCCCAAATATCTACAATCAATAAGGCAAAAAAGAGTAACTATAAGAGAAGTGCATAAAGGCACTGAGGTCACGCCAAGAACAGGATGCTCATCCAGTGGTGTGATCCAGACAAGGCAGAGACACTAAACCTTGCTTTTAACCAAAGTATTATGTTCAAGCTGAATCAATGCCACAGGTAACTTCCCCAGATTGAGTGACTAAACTCCAAATCATAAACTTTGGACCAGTTAGGTAATTTAAAAAAATACCTTTAAAAGCATTCTATTTCCAGATGTCTAATACATAAATAACCCTTAGGCTCCGGAAAATTAACCTGGATAATTGTCAAAACCTTAACACTGAATTTAGAAGAATACAAATCTGATCATAAAATATATGTATACATTACATTTAATTATATCTACATATTTTATATAAAATCCTATTAGGGTATACAAATTTTTTTCCTAGAATTTAAACATTTCTATTAATCTGAGGTGGATGGGATAACAGTAGCAAAGTCTGCAGTAAAAATCCAGAAGCAACCATAAAATGTATTAATAAATCTGTTTTCCTACTATATTCCTTTTTAATGTTTCTTAATTTTTTTTGAGACAAGGTCTTGTTCTGTCACCCAGGCTGGAGTGCAGTGCAGCGATCACAGCTCAGTGCAGCCTGGACCTCCAGGCTCAAGTGATCTTCCCACCTCAGGCTCCAGAGTAGCTGGGACTACAGGCGTGCACCACCACCTGGCTAGTTTTTGTATTTTTAGTAGAGATGAGGTTTCGCCATCACCCAAGGCTGGTCTTGAACTCCTGGGCTCAAGGGATCTACCTGCCTTAGCTTCCTGAAGTCCTATGATTACAAGCATAAGCTACCACACCCAGCCTGACTTAACTTCTAAAATCATACCTACCAGTTATATGGGAAAATGGCTTGTTTTTCACATACGAAAGATGCTGTGAACATGGGCTAGACAAAATAGAAGAGGCTGGTCTTTCAAACATGGCTGAGTGTTCTTACAGGAATGAAAATTGTAAAAAAGCAGAATGTGATTTTTCAGTTGAGATTTATACATAGGATATAAACTTCCCTTCATGAAATTCAGCTGTCCGAGTGAAAATACCTTACACAAATCAGTGATTCTAGACATTACTCCTCCAGCCTTAAGTAGCTAAGAAAAGTGCTGATATAATGAAGTTTCACTGGCTTATAGTGATACTATTTTAGGTAGACTAATTCTCTATCTCCATTTGTCTTTCCCCAAAGCTTCTGATACTGTAGCATGCAAATACCCTCCCACAATCACCTTCTGAAGTATGGTAAAAAGTAAAATTGGAGTTACCATTTCCTTTACATTTGGTTCTTTTGCTTGAACATCTGAATAATCTTGATAGAGCTGTTTTAAATTAGATAAGAAATATGCTGCATGCCTAAGGGAAGACTTTCTCTCTTTAAGTTCATCATATTCGGTTTGTAGTTTTTTCAGCTGTGGCTCCGTCCTAAAACAAAAATAAGTGACATATAATAAAATGTACCGGCCTATCGTGTGTGAAACCGAGGATATTAGGTACGCTGAGTGAGTATGAAGAACCAGGGCTGGCCAACTAGATGACTGGCTTTGGCTCTGAAACTGAATGTGTGAAAGACTCTGGGTTTCAGTTTAAAACACAGGAAAAAAAAGAATCTCTGAAATACAGTGCACAATGAATAATTAGCAGTGACATCCACAGAAGAATATGCCTTATAAATGCAAAATTCACCAAGCCATTCAAGTCTTGGGAACTACTGGATCAAGTGTATGCTTGGCTAACATTCAGAGGCACGTGCCAGAGGAACCAGGCACTACAGTTTAACACAGAAACCATGGACAAAATTCCGCTTATCAAATTTGTCCACTTTCTAAAGTCTAATAAAACCAGTGGAACACTGTCAGTGCCGGATGAAAAATGTGTGACCGTGGGCAAACTGCTTCATCTCTCAGTGGGTGAGTTTCTTCACCTATAAAATAAAAAGGGATAACCTGGGTTTTATGGACCAACAAAAAAAGGAGGCGCAAAGGCTGCCAATTTTGCATTTTGCCAAAAAAGACATAAAACACAAATATTCTCTAATTTCATAAAAGAAAAGTCTTCTTTAACGACTCTTTACATTGAACAAATGGAGCACTGGGGAAAACTCACTACTGAGCTGACAGCCACGGCCAGGAAGGCTGGATTTAGTCAGTCAGCTGATGGTGAATCCTGGCTCCCCCACTTCCGAGAGCTGCGCCCATGGGCAAGTTACCTCCCTGTGCCTTAGGTTTTCATATGGCAAGTTAAAAATAATGATATACCGTAGTTTTTCTTATTATGCCTTTTCAAAATACATTTCTCAACTTCTAAAATTATATCTAGGAAAGAAACAAGTCAGTCTCAGTAGACAAGTCTCAGTAGTCTCACACTGAAGACAAGTGTAACCAGGCATGGCCTGACTGTAGCTATAACCACTTATCTCTTAGGACTGTGATTATGATGAGTTAGCACAGAAAGCATTTAGGAAAGTGCCCTGCCACAAAGGAAGCTTGTAAATCTCCGCTTTCCTTATTACCTTTAGTTTTCTTATTTTGGCCTGGGTCAATGAAAACCTTACCACAGGCCAGCACCTGTCCAGAGACTTGAAAGAAACCAACAGATTAGACAACCGCTTTCTCCCCATTAAACTTCTGTTGCAGTCTTTTTTGTCTGTCTTTGAGGCATAGTTTCACTCTGTCGCCCAGGCATGATCTCAGCTCACTGCAGCCTCTGCCTCCCCCATTCAAGCAATTCTCGTGCCTCAACCTCCCGAGTAGCTGGGATTATAGGCGCGCGCCACCACGCCTAGCTAATTTTTCTATTTTCAGTTCAGATGGGGTTTTGCTATGTTGGCCAGGCTGGTCTCGAACTCCTAACCTCAAGTGATTTGCCTGCCTCAGCCTCCCAAAGTGCTGGGATTATAGGCATGAGCCACCACGCCTGGCCTGGCACTCTTTTTTAAACTTAGTTTTGACTAAGTTTTAAAAGTTTCAACTTTTAATTACACACATTCTTTTCTGATAGTATCACTTTCTTTCACAAGCTATTTTAAAGCTCAGGAACAGAGAGCACATCTGGCACTGCTTTACTACTCTCTCACAACAGCCCTGGCCTCAAAACATACTTGTGGCCTGACAGCTGATGTTTGCTCCCGTCTTCCTAACCAGAAACTGGGGGCAGCCCTGGCCTGCAGGGCCTGGTAAGGCCTCCTGGCCCACACTTAGGATTTGATTCACATGCATGCCACTCCAAGGCATACCCTTCAACAATTATCAACAATTGTCAGCACTTACAGAGCATTTACTGTGTGTGCCTGTCCCTATGAAGCACTTTCTATATATGTACTCATTTAATTTCCACAACACTATGAAGTATGACATTATGCCTATATACAAAAGAGGGAACTGAGCACTGGGACGTTAAGTAACTTGGTCAAGGTTGCACAGCCAGTAAGTGGCACAGCTTGGGTTCAACCCAAGCATTAAATGCGTAGATTCTAGAATTCAACCCAGGCAGCTGAATCCTAGAATCTACGCATTAAATCTCTTAAGGCCAGAGCTGAGAAATCTGTGGAGACAGATCAGTGTGGAATTCTCCTTTGCTAAAGGGCTGGGCAAGTAGGCAGCATACCCTACCTTCACTGAGCATCCGAGCGTGAAGATAACCTGGGGCTTTAATATAACACAGCAGCAACTGTCACTCCCCTAAATGACACACTGTAATTACATCCTTTTAGGTAAGTGCTCAAACAAGATTTGATAGTATCTTACCGAAGCAGTTCATCCTGGACTTCAATCATACGCTGCCTTTTCTTTTCGATATCTGAAATCATCTAAGTAACACAATCATTTGTGTTAAAATTAATTTTGTAACTGTTTGTTTGAGCACTGCCACATACACTGCCAGGTAATGAAGTCCAGTGGAAAACAAGACAGACCCGATTCTTACCATCATAGACTTTGGTCTAATGGGGAAGACAGACATTATTACATACAAACAGTACCTAATTACAACTTGTGATATGTGCTATAAAGGAAAAGAAGAGAGAACTCTGGAAAAGAAAAGCAGGGGTATCTACTTCAGAATGACTGGAGAAAAGCAGGAGTCAGGTCTTTACTGGACCCTGTGACCTGTAAAGTAAGGAGATTTTACCTAGGGACACTAGGAAAGTATCAAAGTAGGGGAGTGCTGTGATCCACTCTATTTTATAAGGAACATTTCAATGTATTTTATCTCAGCCATTTAGTCACTTTTAGTGATTACCTAATATTCCATTGTTAGACATTCATAATGTTCCCACTTCATAATGAGCAATGCAGAAATGACCAGTAAAAATTTAAAACTGAAAAGAAAAACAGAAACACCCCAAAGCTTGCAATCACTGGAAGGAAAATGTATGTATTTCAAGTCCATTTCTATTTTTAAATGTAGAGGTAGATTTCCACTCTTGGATTCATCTCTGATGCTCAGAAGTCATTTGGTCCAACCATTTACAGGTGAGCAAAGGAGGCTCTCGTGCTTATTGCCCACTGTAGACCCAGGGGTGTACAGCTTATAGGAGGTAGAGCACTGAAACAGGAGAGCCAGGACTAGACATGAGGTATCCTGACCCCTAACCCAGTATTCTTCCCAGGCTGTCCTCCTACCTGTGACAATTCTTTATTCTAAAGGGTTGTACTTTTTGACATCCACAAAAAGCAATAAATATATGTTAATATATATCGATATAAGTGGTCATTTTGGGCTTGGTAGTCATTTTTAGGCTAACTTTGGGACATTAATAAAAAGCTTAGGGCCAGGTGCGGTGGCTCACGCCTGTAATCCAAGCACTTTGGAGGCCAAGGCAAGCGGATCACCTGAGGTCGGGAGTTCAAGGCCAGCCTGACCAACATGGTGAAACCCCATCTTGAAAAAAAAAATAAAAAAATAAAATAAATAAAAAGCTTAAATTTCTGTCTTTGATTATAAAAACAATTATTTTGACACCTGTGCAGCTTTAGGAACCAAAAGTGATTAGGATCCCCATTCGTTACCTTGCATTAATAATACCAACCAAATCAACCACAAGATCAAGCAAATAAAAGCCTAACAAGATTATGAAATCTATTCACACTCCAAAGACTGTAAACCCAGAGTTAAGTCTTCACGTAACTCTATGTCAGTATTGTATTTGACTCTATGACTCTAATCACATAAATAATTTACCTTAGCATTCTTCCTTTTCAGATTTCTCAACATCTGGCTTTCTTGAAGCTACACCGAACAAAAAATACATATGTACATTACTTTCCAAAAGTAAATTAGTTTCACATGTATCACATTTAGTTTAATAACAGTTATGTGGAATATGGGTAGTTCTAATGAGTTTAAAACCATACTGCCAGCAAATACAAGCTTTTCTAAGACAACAATATGCTCCTTCAGGATTAGTGAAAAACAGAAACGAAAACCTTAGGCCAACAAATGTACGTGAGGGAGCTTACCAATTTGGCGATCTGTTCTTTCATATTATAATAAAATGTGTTCATGGCTGCCTTACAAATTTTAGATTCTGTTCTTTTTCTGTAGAGGAATTAAAAAAAAAGTCTAAGTACCATAATGGATTTTGTCAGGCGTTTCATTTGCTTAGCATATAAACAAACATACACATACAATTTGGCATATACTTTTTAATTTTAAAAATCTCTTTTTTATAGTTTCAATTTTTATTTTAGATTAAGGGGTTATATGGGTATACTGCATGACACTGAAGTTTGGGGTACAACTGACCCCGTCACTTAGGTAGCGAGCTTAGTACCCAACAAGTTGTTTTTCAGCTCTTGAATCCCTGTCTCTCTTTCCCTGAGGAGTCCCCAGTCTATTGTTGCCATCTTTATGTTCATGTTCACCCACTTATAAGCAAGAACACGCGGTATCTGGTTTTCTGTTCCTGCTATAATTTAGGATAATGACCTTTAGCTGCATCCACATTGCTGCAAAGAACATGATTTTGTTCTTTTTTTATGGCTGTATAGTATTCCATGGTCTACACGTATCATATTCTCTTTATCCAACCCACAGCTGATGGGCACCTAGGTTGATTCAGTCTTTGCTATCATGGATAGTGCTGTGCTGAACATATAAGAGCACCATTCTAAGTAACTAAGATGGCAATGTTTAGCCTGCAGCATTTTCTCAGGCTGAAAAAATACTGGAAACATCAGCAAAAGAAAAAGAACAAAAATATTTTCCCCTAAGCCCTCTGGTATGGGGTCATCTTAATTCCCTGATACTGACCAACCTCACAGGTGATACCAAGTAAGGTAGAAATGCTTATGGTTAGGCTAATTCCAGTCTTTTCCTACTACCTGACAGACCCAGCAGATTTTATTCCCTCCTTCTTTGCCTGTTAGCAAGAGGAAGGGCAACTGTGTAACACATTTGGATTGGCCAAAAGTAGCCATAAATCAGGTGTTTAGTTCTTCAGAAACTTTTAGCTGACACAAACTGCTTCAGGTCCCTGTCATCAGGGAGAAGAGATCTGGTGGCCAGGCTGATTCTCCTGGCTTGGCTCACTCACCCATTAAGATGGTTATTATTAAAAACAAACAAACAAAAAAAACAATAAAAAGCAAGTGTTGGTGAGAAAGTATAGAAATAGGAACCCTTGTGTTGCTGGTGGAAATGTAAAATTATATAGTCACTGTGGAAAACGGTACTGGCAGTTTCTGGAAAAAAAAAAAAAATTAAACATAGAATTACCATATGATCCAGCAATTCCTTTTCTAGGTATATACAAAAAACTGAAAGCATGGGCTTGAATATCAATTGTACACAATGTTCATAGCAACATTATTCACAATAGCCCAAAGGTGAAAACAACTCAAGTGTCCACTGATAGATGAATGGATAAAGAAAATGTGTTAAGGCTGGGCACGGTAGCTCATGCCTATAATCTCAGCACTTTGGGAGGCCAAGGTGGGCAGATCATGAAGTCAGGAGTTCAAGATCATCCTGGCCAACATAGTGAAACCCTGTCTCTACTAAAAATACAAAAATTAGCTAGGTGTGGTGGCATGCGCCTGTAGTCCCAGCTACTTACTCAGGGAGGCTGAGGTGGTACAAACACTTGTACCCAGGAGGCAGAGGCTGCAGTAAGCCAAGACCACACCACTGTACTCCAGCCTGGGTGACAGAGTGAGACTCCATCTCAAAAAAAAAAAAACCAAAAAATGACAAAAAGAAAATGTGTTAAAATAATGACTGCATAACAATGTCTCAGTCAACCGTGGATGGCACATACAATGACCTAGTGACACCACTGCCAGCATAATGTCATAGCACAATGCATTACTCACATACTTGTGGTGATGCTGGTGTAAACAAACCTATAGTGTTGCCTAGTCGTATAGAAGTACAGCACATATAATTACATATACTACATAATACTTGATAATAAATGAGAATGTTATTTGTACTATAATATAGTACAATTGCTGTACTATACTTTTAATCGTTACTTTATAATGTACTTCTCATTTAAAAAAATAAAAAGTGAACTGTAAAGCAGGTCTTTCAGGAGTATCCCAGAAGAAAGCACTGTTAGCACAGGAGATGCTAACTCCATGTGCCAAAAACCTTCCAGTGGGACGCAGCATGGAGGTAGAAGAAAGTGATGTCGATGATCCAGACGCTGTGTAGGCCTAGGCTAATGTGTGTGTGTGTTTTAGTTTTTATCTAAAATGTTATAATAGTTAAAAGAAGAAACTTTTTAAATAGAAGAAAGCTTATAGAATAAGCATATAAAGAAAGAAAATATACAGCTATATGATGTGCTTATAAGCTAATTTCTATTGCAAGACTCAAAAATTAAAAATTTAAAGTTCATAAAGTAAAAAAGTTATGGTAAACTGTTTACTAAAGAAAAAAGTTTTTAAATTTAGTGCAGCCCAAGTGTACAGTGTTTATAAAATCTACAGGCATGTAACAGTAATGTCCTAGGCTTTCACATTCACTCACCGACACCCAGAGCTACTTACAGTCCTGTAAGCTCCATTCAGGTTAAGTGCCCCATACAGGTGTAACATTTTTTATTTTTTATTTACTTTTTGAGATAAGGTCTCACTCTGTCACCCAAGTTGGACTGAGTGGTGTGATCATGGCTCAATACAGCCTCAAACTCTTGGGCTGCAGTGATCCTCCTGCCTCAGCCTCCTGTGTAGCTGGGACTACAGGCATGTGCCACTACACCTGCTTATTTTTTAAGTTTAAGCCCCATTAAAAAAATAATTTCTAATGTAATATAAATATTTATATTATTTGATAATGTAATATCAAATCATGATTTTCAGATGTTAAAATATTTTTTAAATATGCCAGTCATGGTGGCACATCTTGTAATCTCAACTACTCTGGAGGCTGAGGTGGGAGGATCCCCTGAACTCAGGAGTTGGAGACCAGCCTGGGCAACACAGTGAGACGCCATCTAAAGAAAGCTTTTTTAAAATAAGAAAAACTGGTCAGGCCTCTGCATATGGCTTTTTCAACCACAAAGGTAATGGTCTACACAAGACAGCTCTTCCAAATTCTAGCAATGTAAAAGTCTGGCAAAATTCAATTAATTGAATCAGCTATAGACTATTCTAAGAGTTTGTAATGTTGCATTTCATGGCATACTTCCCTACTTATACATAACCTGCTTATCATCAGTTTATACTGATGTGACACTGAAGCTATTCAGGTGTGAGTGCTAGGTACAGGATATTAAAAAACAGACCTTTAAATAGTAGTTGACTTAATTTTGAAAGAGTGAAGTGTTTCATGTAGCTGAGAACACCATATTGTCAAGGAAACAAAATGAGATTAGTGATTCCCCAGAATTTGGTATGACAAAAACACAAGGTTGTACTGCAATGTTAAAAGTCTAAGAAAAATACGATGCCTCTTCTAAATCATTTCTTATATCAAGAACTTACTACCAGTTACTTAAAAGCCATTTTCCCCTAAAGCATCAGGAGTCTATAATTAGCCTCCTATAAGAGATTTGTGAATGGGAAAAGGATAACACAAGGAAGATGGGCTTGAGTGTGTTAAGAGAACTGTGCTACTTTTAACAGGAAACTGGCTCTGGAATATACAGTACAGAAGAGTAAAACAGGCACTTCCCACAATGATAATGATGAATTCACCATGACAGTCTGGCTCCTTTTCGCAAGCTCACCCAGAACTAGAGGCAACACCACTGAGAAAATGGAGAAAGCTGTGAAAACCCTGAGGGGGAGGTCACGTAGAGAGAATGACTGCTCTGAGGAGTGGCACTGTGGCCAGGGCAGGAACAGAGAGCTGTAGGAAGCTGATTACTGCCTCTTCCCATCACCGATCTCATCAATAGTGCACCTGCTCCACCCCCGCTCCCCTGCCCCTGCAGCAACTCAGACCTCTATCAGTGTGTCCTCAAGACTGAAACTGGGGTTGGGCTTGTGGGGCCTGTAGAAAAACAAGGAAGGCTGACTGACTTTGGGCAGCTGTTTCCTCACCCTTCCCTGGCCAAACCCCCATGCTGGAGAATGATGACTCACAGAGTCCATCTTTTCTTCCTGCTGCTCCTCTCTGGAGGGCGAGGGGTGAAGTGCTGACCTGACAGGCTGCTTTGTGAGATGAGTCGCTGAGGCTGCCCGATAGGGCTTACCCCACACCTCCTGCACTCAATGGCACTAACAGGGACTGAGGTTTGACCTTCTTCAATCCACACTGTCTGACAGAAGCTGACAGCCCAGGGGAAAATAAGCTCAGAGGCTGGAATAAAAAGACACTGGAGGAACCCAATTATTTCAAAAAGAAAACACATATCAGAAACCTTAACAAAAGCAGACACTTTAGAATAGTTGATCCAGTAATTTTAAATTAGCCCAACAGATATTCTAAGGAAGATATTAGCAGCATAAAACATGAATATAAGAAGACACAAAAAAGCACCAGAAATAGCCAGGTGTGGGTGGCTCACACCTGTAATCCCATCTGTTTGAGAGGCTCAGACAGGTGAATCACTTGAACCTGGGACCACCTGGGAGGTGGAGGTTGCAGGGAGCCAAGATCACGCCACTGTACTCCAGCCTCGGTGACAGTGAGACTCCAATCCATTAAAAAAAAAAAAAAAAAAACAGAAATATTAATATAAAAGCTAAATTAAATAAAGAACTCAACAGGTGAGACAAATGGCAGAACAGATATTTCTGAGAATAAATTAGCAAATCTAATTTCTTAGACTGAGGAAATCTCCCAGTGAATGAAGCAAAGGATAATAATTAGAGAACAAGAAAGAAAATTAAAATTGTTTTAAATTCTTAGAATTAAAAAAGGTAATGTGTTCAGCAGCAATAGATTAAAAAAATAAAAAATAGGCCAAGCATGGTGGCTCATGTCTGTAATCCTAGCTAACACAGTGAAACCCCATCTCTACTAAAAATACAAAAAATTAGGCAGGCATGGTGGCTCTCGCCTGTAGTCCCAGCTACTCGGGAGGCTGAGGCAGGAGAATTGCTTGAACCTGGGAGGTGGAGGTTTCAGTGAGCCAAGATTGCACCATTGCACTCCAGCCTGGGCAACAGAGTGAGACTCCATCCCAAAAATAAAATAAAAGTAGAAATTTTAAAAAAACCTTGGAATGAAAAGGTCAGGTCCAACATAGTGAAATTTAAGAATATCAAAGAAAAAAAATACTCAACAGTTTAGAGAGCTAAACAACAGACCACATATAAAGAAATAAGAATTAGATAGACATCAAATTTTCCAAAAGCAACATCTGATGTAAAAGAATACAAAGTTTCCAAAGCATTTAAGAAAATCATTTAAAACCTCAAATACTATATCCAGCTAAGCTGTCATTCAAGGATATAATAAAAATAATCAGAGGGTTTAGAAGTTTTGCAACATAAAAAGCCACATTGAAGTGTTGGATAAAGTACTGAAATAAGAGAAAATGCATAGCTGTATGATGTTGCAAGCAAATATATAAAAGTGATCAAATACCTAAGTAAATTTTGTTATTGTCTTAAAAACAGAGACACACAAATACTACAAAAGTGGAAATTTTATCTACCTTAATCTAGAATTAAAGGTGGGGAGTTATAAACACAATTTTTTTTTAAGTTAAAAAAATTCAGAACATCAAAAAGTAGAATAAAAAAAGTGAAAGCATATCAACATATTGTTCAAGATATAGCAATAATTACAATAAATGTTAATGGACTAAACTCAACAGTTGAAATTCAAAGACTGATAAAAAGACTAATAAGGAAATAAAAATTTAAGGTCACAGAAAGGTTGAAAGTAAAAGAAATTAGAAAGATTGTAAAATCTGACAAACGCTAGCAAAAAAAAATGATGATGCTTATTAGTATCAGGTAGAGTAAATTTTAAGACAAAGTATGGTTAGGAATTTCAATCTGCAAAACAGAGCAATTTTAAACATGACTTTCCTGATAAGTCTCTAAATATATACTGCACAAATGAATAAAAGTACCAAGAAAAACTAAACATAGATCCAATAATTACAGATTCTATCTAGATCCAGTGATCAGAAATTCTACAAAGATCATGTACGAGGTCATGAAGAAAGCCTCAAAATTAAGAAAAACAAATAGGTATCATCAGGCCATGATCTCTGACCACAACATATTTAAGGCAGAAAGTTAATACAAAAATGTAAATTTAAAAGTCTACATATGTGGACATATAAAAATATATAAATTCTCCAAAGAATTAAAGAAAAAAATTATAATAAAATGTAAAAATATCTAAAACAATGACAATGAAAATAAGTACATAACAAAAACTGTAGGATGAGCAAAAATGGTGCTTCAAGGGAAATTTATTAGGTAAATATACCACATCATCAAAACACTTACACATACTGTTGGTGGACTTTCCCAAATTCAGGCAAAACAATATTCATCTCCATGATGTCACTGGTTTTCTTTCCGTCTAGACACATGTGCACAGTGTTGGAAGTATCTAGAATATTAAGATAACATGCTGATTATTCATATTTTGGCTATAGGTCCAGAGTTCTGAAAGCCTGACACAAAAACAGTCCCACTGAATTGTAAGATACCTACAGCTGAAGAATCACAAAAGGAGCCGTACTCACTTCTAATCCCTGTGCACAATCTTGCAAAGCCCTCATACACTTTCACTCTAACTGCTGTCTTGCTCGTTTTCCTATTTCTACTAAAGCAACCAAAAGCATTGCTGTCTTTTAATCACCTGTGTCTTTATTTAGTAGTCTGTTGTTATTTAACATTACTGGGGATAAGCTCTTCACTGTTGGCCGTATTTTCTGAATTTTAATCCATCAGATAGGCCACTCATACGATACAGCAAGATTACTATTTAAATAATTGTAGTAATATACCAGACAGGAATCTGAAGACCTTGGTTTTAGTTTGAGCTTCTTTCTTACTAGTCAGAAGATCTCAGGCAAGTCATTTAACCTTCCAGAGACCATTTCCTCAATGATAAATGGAAGAAATAAAACAATGCTCTTTTGATACTCAAGCAACAAAGTATCTGTGAATGCATTTACAAAATCTGTAAATTACTATACATCTGTAAGGTGTTATTATCAATTTCCAAAGCATATCCCAATTTTTTCTTTTTAAAAAATTTTTTTGAGACAGTGTCTTACTCTGTTGCCCAAGCTGCAGTGCAGCAGCACAATCACCACTCATTACAGCCTCAAAGTCTAGGCTAAGTAATCCTCCCACCTAGGCCTCCCAAGCAGCTGAGACTACAGGTGTATGCCACTATGCCTGGCTATTTTTGAAAATTTTTTTTGTAAAGGTGGGGTCCCACTATGTTGCCCAGGCTGGTCTTGAACTCCTGGGCTCAAGCAATCCTCTCTCCTCAGCCTCCCAAAGTGCTGGGATTACAGGTGCACCCACTATGCTCAGCTCCCAATTTTCTGTATAATGTTAACATAAGCCATTGGCAGGATAGTCTACTCTTCTTCCATAACTAACTCCTTGTTTAATACTGCAATACTGACAAACATACTGTGAGTTTGTCTCCAGATTCATAATAACCTGAGCGCAACTCCTGGCTGTGGTGGATTAATGACAGTCACCAATTCTTTGCCACTCTTCCCTATTTCCATTCCCTTGAATCTAAGATAGCCCTATGATTGGCTTAATCAACAGAACATGAAGGAGTAAAAGGCCAGGTCTCAGGGGGATCCCCAGCTTCTGCTTTTCAGCTCCTGCAATGCTTCCTCTTGTATGTCAACTGTCACATACAATTCCGACTACCAAAGAATAGGCAAGCCTAAGCTAGCCACTGAAAAAGAGGGCATATACAGGAGGAACAAGACACCAGACACATGAACACAGACATCTTAGACCTTCCACCCTAGCTCAGCCATTAAACACACAGAATTGCCCAAAGCAGAACTGTAACCAAATAAAACAATGGCTGTTGTCAATCAGGGGCTGGCAAACTTCTGTCAAGTGCCAGACAGTAACTACCACTGGCTTCATGGGCCAACTGCTCAACTCTGCCATTGCAGGGTGAAGGCAGCCACAGACAATCCAAAGAGCGAATCTGGCTGTGATCCAATAAAAGTTCATTTTCAAAAACAGGCAATGGACTAAATCTGAATTCTAAAGATGTATTTTTTGAGACAGAGTTTCACTCTTATTGCCCAGGCTAGAGTGCAATGGCACCATCTCGGCTCACAGCAAACTCTGCCTCCCAGGTTCAAGCGATTCTTTTGCCTCAGACTCCTGAGTAGCTGGGATTACAGGCACGTGCCACCATGCCCAGCTAATTTTTCTATTTTTAGTAGAGATGGGGTTTCACCATATTGGTCAGTCTGATTTCAAACTCCTGACCTCAAGTGATCCACCTGCCTTGGCCTCTCAAAGTGCTGGGATTACAAGGATGAGCCACCACACCCCACCCAACCCAGACATAAGTTTTCTAAACGATTTTTAAGATTACTAAGTTTTACGGTAGTTTGTTAGGCATCAATACATACCCCAAACACTGGCTGAACCCACTTATGACAAGTTTTTTTAACCTAAGTCTCAATTTTCTCACCTGTAAAAATGGGGGAAATAATAGTATGTATACTTCATAGGCCTATTATAAGAATAAGAGCAAAGATGACATTAAATATTCAGTATAAGGGCTGGCTCATACTTTGTTATCTTTGTTGCTATTAATTTCTAAAACAGAAACTGGTAGGAACAGAAGTTAGTAAAAGGTATTCTGATAATACTTCCAGGCCAGACCCGTAACACTGCTAGCCACAATTCAGCCACCACTCCCAATATACACAAATCCCAACTCACCTAAACTCAGGTCCCCATGATTTTTAGAAAAACCAGTAATCTGCAAAAAGTGGTTCCGCTTTTATAAAACACACAGCATCTAAAAAATCTTATTAGTCTAAATAAAAATTTCCCCAAGCTCTCAGGACTAACGATTTTTTTTTTTTAAGTTTAATTAAGAAACACTGGCCGGGCATGGTGGCTCACACCTGTAATCCCAGTACTTTGTGAGGTTGAGGCAGGTGGATCACCTGAGGTCAGGAGTTCGAGACGAGCCTGACCAACATGGTGAAACCCCTTCTCTACTAAAAATACAAAATTAGCCAGACGTGGCAGTGCATGCCTGTAATCCCAGCTACTCGGGAGGCTGAGGCAGGAGAATCACTCGAACCTGGGAGGTGGAGGTTGCGGTGAGCCAAGACTGCACCATTGCACTCCAGCCTGGGCAACAAGAGTGAAACTCTGTCTTTATTTTGGCATCAAAATTGATTTATGATGAGTTATTTTATACACATGAGAACATTTATATGTGTGTACTATAAAAATACCCAATAAAAGGGATGCCCATAAGACCACAGTACAGTTGAAGAGAGCATTGGCCGGGAGCAGTGGCTTACATCTGTAATCCCCGCACTTTGAGAGGCTGAGGCAGGTGGATCACTGGAGATAAGGAGTTCAAGACCAGCCTGGCCAATATGGTGAAACCCTGTCTCTACTAAGAAAAAAAAAAACAAAAAATTAGCCAGGCTTGGTGGCAAGCGCCTATAATCCCAGCTACTCAGGAGACTGAGGCAGGAGAATCGTTTGAACCTGGCAAGTAGAGGTTGCACCGAGTGGAGATCACGCCACTGCACTCCAGTATGGGCAACAAGAGCAAAACTGTCTCAAAAAAAACAGAGAGAGAGCATTAACAAGACGCTGGAAGCACTCTGCGTACCCTTGACTCTGATGTTTTCTGAACTGTGTGTTTATATTACTCTTCATTATAATTCTATTGCACAGGAATATATTCCTAAACAAAGTATAGTTTTGCATGTTTTGGACCTTTTTATAATTGCTTATACACCGGTAAAAGTTTTGTTTTTGTATTCCATTCCATAAATATACCACAATCTATCTATCAATTCTAATGTGGTAAGTTGTTTGCTGTATTTCGCTAGCATGAAAGACAATGTTAAGTGTACTTATATACATGATTCACAGCCATGTTCAAGAATTCCTCTAGTAAATATACCCACCAGCAACTGCTAGGTTTCAAAGTCTGAATGTTTTTTCAACTTTGCAAGAGAATGGCCAAAATTATTCTCAAAGTGCTTAAATCTTTTTACATCTGCAGTGGTTAAGACTATCCACTGACAATATCTTCACTAAATATGGACTTGAGAGACTAAAATACTTGCCAAACTAGAAGGTGCAAAAGGATGTCTCATTGTAGCTGTAAATTTAAATTTCTGTGATTAGGAACAGACTCCCTTCAAATGTTTATTTTACTGTTCCGTCTTCTGTAAAAATGTTGCTGTCATCTGCCCCTTTTTCTACTAAGTTGTCTTTTCATGGATACTCCTGTATTTTTTTCTAAAGATTGTCCAATTTTACCTGTCATATTTAAGCCTTCAATTCAGAACTACTTTTTACTCTGTGCAAGTCAGAGGCGGTCTCATTTTTCTACAGGGAAAACACTGTCACAGAACCACCTTTCCCACTGACCAGCAACAATTCTGTCATGCATTCATCAAGTTTCCATAAATGCAGGGTCTCTTTTCTGGTCTATCTTTTGGTGTCAGTGTCCCTAAGATTAGAATTAAATGTCTGTTAGATCAGGAGTCCCCAAGCTCCTGGCCACATACTGGTATCAGTTTGTGGCCTATTAGGAACTCGGCCGCACAGCAGGAGGTGAGTGGCAGGGTGAGGGGGACGAGTGAGCATTACCACCTGGGCTTTGCCTCCTGTCAGATTCTTATAGGAGCACAAACCTTGTTGTGAATTGCACATGCGAGGGATCTAGGTTGTGAGCTCCTTTTGGGAATCTAACTAATCATGCCTGATCCGAGATAGAACAGTTTCATCCCAAAACCATCCCAACCCCCATCCATGGAAAAATTGTCTCCCATGACACAAGTCCCTGGTACCAAAAAGGCTGAGGACTGCTGTGTTAGACCTGCCTATAAAACTATATAGAACTGAGGGGTTTTTGTTAGTTTAATTTAAAAAAACGTAAAACTAGTGTTTGAATTTGATAGTTATAGGATTATTTTAGTTTTCTTCTTCAAAATTCAGTTTCAGTAGCCTTGCATTTTTCTAGGTATTTATGTATTGCAATATAGGAGAGGGATGGTATCTCCTTTTCATCTATTTTGGAAGGGGGCTGGATTCATTTTTAAAATTTGTTTTTAATTGACACATAGTAATTGTACATATTTGTGGGAATAGTGTGATGTTTCAAAACATACATGTATTGTGTAAAAATCAAATTAGGGTATTCAGCATATCCATCACCTCATACATTTATCATTTGTTTGTGGTAAGAAGACTAAATATCCTCTCTTTTGGCTATTCTGAAATGTATCATATTGTTAACCATAGTCACCCTCCTGTACAACAGAATACCTGAACTTACACCTCCAATCTAATTGTAACTTTGTACCCACTGACCAGCCTCTCCCTATTCCCTGCACCCCACTAGAATCCTCTATTTTAAATTTATTCAAATGAAGTTGTTCATTATATTCTTAGTAATATTTTAAACTGTGTAGCTTCTGGTAGGAGTATAAAATTGTATTATACAACCACCTTGGGAATGAAGTTTGCAAAGTTTGGCAGTTTCTTGTAAAATTAAACGTATGCCTACCCTATAACTCAGCAACTTCACTCCTTTTACCCAAAAGAAATGAAAACATATTTTTGCAAAAAATGTGTATAGTATGGTCACTGGCTGGGCGCGGTGGCTCATGCCTGTAATCCCAGTACTCTGGGAGGTCAAAGAGGGCGGATCACAAGGTCAGGAGATCAATACCAGCCTGACCGACATGGTGAAATCCCGTCTCTATTAAAATACAAAAAATTAGCTAGGCGTGGTGGCATGCATCTGTAGTCCCAGCTACTTGGAAGGCTGAGGCAGAGGAACTGCTTGAATCCAGGAGGCAGAGGCTGCAGTGAGCTGAGATCGTGCTACTGCACTCCGGCCTGGCAACAGAGCAAGACTAGTCTCAAAAAAAAAAAAAAGTTCACAGCAGCTTATTCAAATAGCCAAAACCCGAAAACAACTCAGCTGTCCGTCAGTAAGAGACTGGATCAACTGTGGTGTAATCACACAATGGAATAAGCTCAGCACTAAAAATGACACCAAACAACAGGGATGGATTGCAAAAAGACTATGCTGAGTGAAAGAAGCCTTACACAGAGGAGTACACATTATGTGATTCCATCTATAAGAAGTCCCAGAACATGCAAAACTAATCCATGGCAGAAAGTGTCCTTGAAGCTACTGCCTCTGGAGATACGGTGTGGGGACTGACATGAAAGAGGCATGGGGGAACTTTCTGGAGTAAAGCCTTTACACGTTGACAGTGGCTTGAGTTACACAGGTGTTTGCATTTCCCAAAACCCAGCGACTATACACTCAAGAGCAGGGCATTTTATTGTACTGTATATACATTTTACATTCAAAGAAACTGTAAACAATGAACTCCAGTTAATCATGTGCATAATGAAGTATTCCAGAGGAAGTACTGATGTCTACATTATTTTAAAATGCCTTAAAAACTGGACTAATGGATTATTTAATACTTATCTAATAATAAAATGTTAACTGTAAAATCTAGGGAGTATATGAATATATTCTATAAATATTTTTCACCTTAATTTTACGTTGAAAATTTTATGTACTTACAATTTACTACTTTAATAAATTAAGAATAGGGTCTTACTTCTCTTATGAAATTCCTGAATGAGTGACAAAGTATAAAGCATCATTTTCTACCTGAATCTACGGCTTCACTTCCTGATTTCTTCCTTTTGTCATAAGACATTTTCCCTTTTTTCTGAGTTTTCTGCAAAAAAAAAAACACAAAACAAAAAAAAGCCACAGCATTTAATTTTTAAGAAAAGTTTTCTTTATCTTAAATCATAAGGATTAACACTAATATCAAACTGTCATTCAATATTTTAGCCGAGCACAGTGGCTCACACCTGTAATCCCAGCACTTTAGGAAGCTGAGGTGCACAGATCACTTGAGGTCTGGAGTTCCAGACCAGCCTGGCCAACGTGGTAAAACCCCATCTCTACTAAAAATAATACAAAAATTGGCAGGGCATGGTGATGCATGCCTGTAATCCCAGGTAGTGGGGAGGCAGAGACAGGAGAATCACTTGAACCCAGGGGAGTCAGAGGTTGCAGTGAGCTGACACTGTGCCACTGAACTCTAGCCTGGGCACAGAGAGAGACTCCATCTCCAGAATAAAAAAAAAAAAATTAGCTGCAATTCTCATTTAGTTCTAAAATAGATTAGTTATATAAATTATCTATATTAATACATGGAAGCATTGCAAACAAAACTGTCAAAAAATAAGAAAAAATAAAACTGATAACAGATGTTACCTTGATAGAAAAACTGAACTTTCATTACTTAAGATAACATGTGGAATCAGCTCAAATTTCTGCTCAGCTGTAGTAAAGTAACAGCTTCCAAACTAGCTCTCTTGCCATAAACAACCATAAAACGGGGGAACAGGGGTGGCAATTTGATTCAGGTACTGGACAATAGGCAACACACAAGACTGAGTTCCCGGAGAAAGAGAAAACTTGGAAGGTGAACCCCGTGACTGCCATCCCCACTCCACACACAGTTTCTAGATGGGGCATAGTGAGCTAAAGTCTAAGCAGGGCATGACAATCCTACCCAGCTGAGAGACACTTGGAATAAGCTGCTCAGAGGAGAACACAGGCGCCTGTGTGTATGTATGGCGGGGGGGCGGGGAGGTCCTAAAAGTCTTTGTTGGAGTACTGCCCATGTGCCAGGTGAGACCACACAAAGCCTACCAGAAAGCACTATCATGGGGATAACAATATAATCGATAACAAAGGACAAACAGCACTGGGGTCATGGGACAAGGTAAATGTACATGGGAAAGAGACAACTCACGGCTCATCAGAAACCACAAAGACCAGAAGACAACAGAATGGCATACTTAAAGAGCTGGGGAATAAATCTGTCAACTCAGAATTCCATAGCCATTGAAATATCCTTTAAAAAGAGTTAAAATAAAAACACTTCCAGATAAAGAAAATCTGAGAGAATTTGTCACCAGTAGACCTGCCAAGAAAGAAATGCTAGAAGATATCCTGTAGGCTGATGGGAAAAGATATCAAATGGAAACTTGTATCTACAGGCAGGCAATCAGTGAACTGGAAAAAGGAACAGATAAAAGACTACAGAACTGCTGCTGCTCATACTTTTCTGGGGGAAAAAAAAAAAAAAAAAAAAAACTCTTTCACCCAGGTGCGGTGGCTCATGCCTGTAATCTTGGTACTTTGGGAGGCCAAGGTGGGCAAATCATGAGAGATGGAGACCAACATGGTCAACATGGTGAAATTCCATCTCTGCTAAAAATACAAAAATTAACCGGGCATGGTGGTGCATGCCTGTAGTCCCAGTTACTCAGGAGGCTGAGGCAGGAGAATTGCTTGAACCCAGGAGGCAGAGGCTGCAGTAAGCAGAGATCATGCCACCGCACTCCAGCCTGGTGACAGAGCAAGACTCTGTCTCCAAAAAAAAAAAAAAGCTCTTTCAAGCAGAAATTATAATACTATAAAGTTAGAGTAACAACACAGAAGTAAAACATATGACAAAACAGCACAGAGGACAGGGATGGATACACAGAATACATAATATTGTTACATAATTTATGTAGTGCGAGGGAGATAGTTGACAAGTAGAATGTATGAGGTGATAATACACTGATATGAGGTGATAACACACTGATTTAAAATAGACTTTGCTAATTTTAGGATATATTTTTAACTTAGGAGCAACCACTGAAAAAAATTTAAAAAGGTATAGCTAAGAAGCCAACAGAGAAAATAAAATGAAATACAAAAATAATATTCAACTAATCCAAAATGAGCAAGAGAGATAAAACAGAAGCAAATGGAAAACAGTATGGTAGATGTGAAAGTCACCAAGTTTAAAATTACATCAAAAGTCAATGGACTTTTAGTGCAAGTTGAAAAAACACCTCCTCTATGTAACTGATGAATCAAGCAGACCATCCCCCCTCATCAAAAACAAAAAACAGTAAGGAGACAAAATCTCTGAACCACACTATCAATCATCTTGACCTCTATTGACATTTACAGAACACAACAGCTGCAAATTCAAGTGCACATGGGATGTTAACCAAGATAGATCAGCAATAGAGATCATGTTTTGCTTCCATTTGTGTAAAGACAGGAAATAAAAATAAGAAAATATGTTTACATTTGTTTACATATACAAAAGGAAACTTGAAGGATATATAAGAAACTATAAGGTTACCTGTGTGTATGTTTAGCAGGTGGAAAGGTGAAGAAGACAGGGTAGCAGAGACACCTTATTATATTTTTAAAAATTTCAAAACATTAAGCCCAAATGAATTAACAATGATATATTAAAAACTTGACCAAAAGACATTACATGTCAAGAATTTTAGAACCAATAAGATGACCCAGAATTCTTTTTTTTTTTTTTTTTAGATGGACTCACTCTGTTGCTGAGTATATTGACCTGGTGGTCTTGGCTCACTGCAACCTCCACCTCCTGGGTTCAAGTGATTCTACTGCCTCAACCTTCCAAGTTACTGGGATTACAGGCATGCACCACCACACCCAGCTAATTTTTGTATTTTTAGTAGAGATGGGGTTTTATCATGTTGGCCAGGCTGGGTTTGAACTCCTGACCTCAGATGATCTGCCCACCTTGGCCTCCCAAAGCAGTAGGATTACAGGCATGAGCTACCATGTCCGGCCTAAGATCCAGAATCCTTTTTTTTTGAGACAGAGTCTCGCTCTGTAGCCCAGGCTGGAGTGCAGTGGCACAATCTCAGCTCACTGCAACCTCCACCACCTGGGTTCAAGTGATTCTCCTGCCTTACCCTCCCAAGTAACTTAACTACAGGCACTTGCCACTACACCTGGCTAATTTTTGTATTTTCACCACATTAGCCAGGCTGGTCTCGAACTTCTGACCTTGTGATCTGCCTGCTTTGGCCTCCCAAAGTGCTGGGATTATAGGCATGAGCCACTGCACCCAGCTATTTTTTTAAGACAGCGTCTCACTCTGTCATCCAGGATGGAGTGCAGTGGTGTGATCTGGGCTCACTGCAACCTCCCCCTCCCAGGTTCCAGCGATTCTCCTGCCTCTGCCTCCTGAGTAGCTGCAACTACTGGCGTCACCACGCCTGGCTAATTTTTATATTTTTAGTAGAAACGGGGTTTCACCATGTTGCCCAGACTGGTCTCGAACTCCTGACCTTAAGTGATCCACTCACCTTGGCCTCCCAAAGTGCTGGGATTATAGGCGTGAGCCACTGGGCCCAACCAAGATCCAGAATTCTTACCAGCAATTTTTTTCTAAGGAAATGATCCAAGGAATGCACAAATATTTAGCGACAACAAAATCCATCAAAGCACTTATAATTTTTTAAATATCAATTCTTCATTAGTAAGAGATTACTAAACTATGCCATATCCATGAATGGAATGTTATGCATTCATTAAAATGGTATTGTTGAATACTTAATGACAAGTATATGATTTCACTTAGGGTAATAAAAGCTCACTGAAAGGACTGAACAGTATAGACCAAAAAACATGGTGGTTATTTTGGGTTATGGTATTATAGGCAATTTTATCTTCTTTTCTATACCTTCTAGATTTTTTTTTTTTTTGAGACAGAGTCTTGCTATGTTGCCCAGGCTGGAGGGCAATGGCGCAATCTCAGCTCACTGAAACCTCTGCCTCCCGAGCTCAATCGATTCTCCTGTCTCAGCCTCCCAAGTAGCTGGGATTACAGGGCACACACCACTGCACCCAACTGATTTTTGTAGTTTTAGTAGAGACAGGGTTTCACCATGTTGCCCACGCTGGTCTAGAACTCCTGACCTCAAGTGATCTACCCAACTTGGCCTCCCAAAGTGCTGGGATTACAGGCATGAGCCACCATAACCAGCCATACCTTTTAGATTTTCTAAAACAAACATTTTTATTATATTAAATACAAAATTTATCTTTGAAAAGATGTGAAGGAAAGAAAATGCTTTATTTCTTCCCTAAAAATTTTCAATAAATGTTTTTGCTCTCCAAGGGGATGGCAGACACTCTTACTGACTGACTTTCTATTGCCAAGTTCTCTTTTTCAACAGAAGGCTGGGCACTAAGGGGTCCTATCTTTCTAGAAGTGACCGACTCAACTGGCTTCTCTAAAAGATCTGAAGATGCCGTAGTTGGAACAGCCTCATGTCGCTGTATACTTATTTTCTCTGCTGATTTAACTTTTCTTCTTACATCAATTCCTTCAGTGCTTTCAGAGTCATCACTAATGGGCTTGAGCTTTCTTCCTGACCGTGTGAAAGAAAAAACAGCAGTACTTACATAGAAAATCTAAATGCTTATAATTCTTACTGTAATAATAGAAAACTATCTAGTCCACGTCTCTCACTTCTAAACTTCAAAACTGAATAGGAAGATGGCAACATAATTAGTGGATAGAACAGGAAACCAAAAGGAAAGGTTACAATAAACACTCCCAACAATTTACTCTGCCTTTTTAAATCACAAGCTAAACACAATACAAGAATGCTATGAAAATTGACAAGGCACATAAAGATGTAAGACCTCTTTAATGAAAAACACTTCAGATACAAACATATTGTGCTTTTTACTATAAAAGTATCTTCTAAAAAGAGTACTTCATAAAAAATGTTGCTATGGAATATTTTCTCTATCTGCATCCAGTCTAAACAGGAAATGAAATATTTTACAGAACAGTTTCTCTATTTGCATCCAACCAAACTATAACTATTACAAATTAAGGTAGAAGAGAGAATACTCCTACATACCTTTTTTGCACTAATTTTCACAGATTTTTCACTTGTTTCATTTCCAGAAGTGTCTGAACTGTAAAAAGTACAAGCCATCAATATCTTGCACACATTCCATTTATATTCACATGTCTTCACTAAACTTGCTCATCCAACATGAAAACAGACTTAATGAGGCGATATCCTACTTGTCACATACAAGCCTGCCACCTTCCCAGATTTAGTGGCTGTCTCCCACATCTTCCCACACCCAGGCCACGTGAGTTTATACCAGAGAAGCAAGTAACCTGTTCCATCACTGCAGCAGCTTGTGGTCACGTCTGAGAACTGCACTTTTCTCCAAGTTACCAGTCCTAGGCATATGGCCCATCATTTGTACTAAAAGCTAATCCACTAGGCCCATCCTTAGGTGATAGTAAAGGGAACACTTTCTTTTATCCTTTTTTCTCACACCACCCACACCCTGCTACTGAGACGGAGTCTTGCTTTGTTGCCCAGGCTGGAGTGCAATGGTACAATCTTGGCTCACTGCAACCTTCGCCTACTGGGTTTAAGCAATTCTCCTGCCTCAGCCTCCCGAGTAGATGGGATTACAGGTGCATGCCACCATGCCCGGCTAATTTTTGTATTTGTAGTAGAATCAGGGTTTCACACCATGTTGGTCTCAAACTCCTGACCTTGTGATCCACCTGCCTCGGCTTCCCAAAGTGCTGGGATTACAAGCATGAAAAGGAAAAACAGCCCTAACTTCTGATGGGAGATGAAAATTCATCTTTTCATTCTGTTTAATACAAAAAATTTATTTAACACCAACCTCAAAATACAAAGGGCAGTGAATAAAATTACTTTAACCTTGAGAGGCTTTCCTTCGAAGGGTTTACTGTATCATAGGAAGGCCAAAGATAGTGCAGAGTGATGACCTGGCAAGCATCTGACAGAGAAGACGATGTGGAGATACGGCTGGGGTATTAGGAAAGGCATCATGGTTACAACACTAACGCTGACTGGTAAAAAAAACTTTTTCAGAAAAATAAGTGTGGAAAAGGGCATTTAAAGCAGATAGAACAGTTAATGTAAAAGCAGAGTGGTGTAAAACAGCCCGGCATGTTCAAGAAACGTGCAACTGAGCACAAATAGAATGCATTTTCTAAGAGAAGATAACGAATGCTAGAGAAGAAGTCAAGGGCTATGACTGACAGGCTGCAGGGCACCCACAGAGGCATGCTGCATGGGTTTCCTACGTTCAGTGGCAGCCTCCAGCTGCAGTGCCTTCTGGATCCACTGCAGCATTTGAGCAGGGGCTATACTGTGGGCAATCTCTAGCCAACAAGTAAGCACAGCAAAGGTCTGGGGCCTGGCTGTTTCTGCCCAATACAGGCCAGGCCTCCTTTAGCAGACATCGTTCTTCCAGAGCTCTGCAGTGGGGTGGTCAGAACTGTAGGCACTGCAGTGCAGTTTGAGGCCATCTTTGCCCAATCCTGCTTCTTCCAACTTTATTTACCCTTCACAGATATCACTAATAAACACCTTCCATTCCTAATTGCCTCAGTGTCTACTCACCCAAGGATCCAAACTGGCACAGGGGCCCCCTATGCCATGCATACAGGCAAAGGGGAGCCCTTCCAGGAGGTGGGCATAGGAGTAAACAAGTCTGGTGTTTTTAAAAGATCACTCTGAAAGGTGTATGGGAGGGTAGGCCAAAGGGAAATGGCATAAGAGACAAGGAGACCAGACAGGAAACTACCGCAGGAGTGCTGGTAAGAGTGAAGTCCCTAAACCATGGCAGCCATAGGGAGGTGGCAGGGGTGTGGAGAGGAAAAACAGATTCTCAAGGCAGTTACAGGCTAGAAAAATAGGACTGGCCAGAAAGAACATATCAGGATTGATTCCCAGATTGCTGCATTGGAGGGGACTGGGTGAATGGCAAGACCTAGGTAATACCAAAGGAGTTCGTTGACACTAGATGAGAAGGAAAAGGATGAAGCTCCGTTTTAACTTTGTTGAGCATGAGGTGCCTGTGGGCATCTAGAACAATATGGCCAATGTGCAAGACATCTTGGAACTCAGGAAGGGGGCTAAAAAAGAGACCAACTTGAGAAACAGTGGCACACAGGTAGTTAAAACTACGAGTGTGAACTGGGGTTGATGGGGAAGAGAAGGCTGAGAGCAGAATCACCTACACATAAAGAAAAAACAGGAGACGAAACAACCAGGAGCAAGATGGCTGAACAGAGGGTTTCACCAATTGTTCCCTGCAGGAACACCACGTCTAACAACTATCTACACAAAGGGAGCACCTTCACAGGAAACAAAAGTCAGCTGAGCACTCACAGTGCCTGGTTTTGACTTCCTCTCGCTGAAAGAGGCACTGAAGAGGGTAGGAAAGAGTCTTTAGTCGCTGTTACCACCCGTTCCCCATCTCCCAACAGTGGCTGTGTGGCACAGAGAATCTGTGCTCCTGGGAGGAGAGTGCAGTCATTGTGAAGCTTTGCTTTGAATTCTGTGTTGTCCTGTAACAGTGGAAAGCAGAAAGAGGCGGAACTGAATTGATGCCCAACCACGGCGGGAGCACTGGATTGGTTCTGGTGTGAGGGAATCACCCATCTCAGCAGTGAGAGCCTGAGCTCTGACAAGCCTTGCCACTGCGGGCTAAAGTGCTCTGGAGCCCTAGGTGGGCTTGATGGGCAGTCTAGGCCACAAGGATGGCAACTTCTAGTACTGCGCTGGGCTTGGAGCCAGTGGACTATGGGGGCATGCGACCTTCTGAGACACCAACCAGTGTGGCTAAGGATGTGCTGGCATCACCCCTGCCCCAGGCCCAGGCAGCACAGCCCATGGCTCCAAAAGAGACCCCTTTCTTCTGCTTGAGGAGAGAAGAGGGAAGAGTGGAGAAGACTTTGTTTTGCATCTTGGATGCCAGCTCAGCCACAGTAGCATCGGCACCAGTCAGGGTCATGAGGCCCCCAATGCAGATCACAACACCTAAATCCTTTCAAATATCTGGAAACTTTCCCAAAAAGGATGGATCCAAACAAGCCCAGACTCCAATGACTACCATAAATACCTGACTCTACACTGATGAACATCCATAAGCATCAAAACCATCCAACAAAACATGACCTCATCAAATGAACTAAACAAGGCACCAGGGATCCATCCTGGAGAAACAGGACATATTTGACCTCTCAGACAGAGAAGTCAAAATAGCTGTTGTGAGGAAACTCAAAGAAATTCAAGATAACACAGAGAAGGAATTCAGAATTCTATCAGAAAACTTTAACAAAGAAATTGAAATAATTTTTAAAAATCAAGCAGAAATTCAGGGGTTGAAAAAAATGTAACTGACATACTAAACAATGCATTAGAGTCTTTTAATAGCAGAATCTATCAAGCAAAAGAATGAATTAGTGAGCTTGAAGACAAGCTATTTGAAAATACAGTCAGAGGAAACGAAAAAAGAAAAAAACAATCATGAAGCATGCCTACAAGGTCTAGAAAACAGCTTCAAAAGGGCAAATCAAAGAGTTATTGGCCTGAAAGGAAAGGTAGAGAAATGGGGGTAGAAAGTTTGTTCAAAAAGATAACAGAGAACTTCCTAAATCAAGAGAAAGATATCAATATCCAAGTACAAGAAAGTTATAGAACCAACATCAAGGAGCTTTAACCCAAAGAAGACTACCTCAAGGCATTTAATAATCAAATACCCAAAGGTCAAAAATAAAGAATTTAAAAGCAGGCTGGTCCAATGGTACTGGGTTATCAGAACTTATTAACATTAGTGTCACTAAAGTTGGTATACAATCCCCCACTGCTGAAATTGACTGGCTTAAAAAAACAGCAAGTATCTAAAAGCAGCAAGTGAAAAGAAACAAATAACTTAAAACGGAGTTCCAATACATCTGGCAGCAGACTTTTCAGTAGAAACCTTACAAGCCAGGAGAAAGTGGCATGACATATTTAAAGTGCTGAAGGAAAAAAACTTTTACCCTAGAAAAGTGTATCTGGTGAAATATCCTTCAAACATGAAGGAGAAATAAAAACTTTTCCAAACAAAAGCTGAGAAATTTTATCAACTCCAGACCTGTCCCAAAAGAAATGCTAAAGGGAGTACTTCAAGCGGCAAGAAAAGGACATTAATGAGCAGTATGAAATCATCTGAAGGTATAAAACTCACTGGTAATGTAAGTACACAGAAAAAAACAATGATAACACTGTTAACTGATGTGTATAAACTACACTCACTGTAAGTAGAAAAAGAATCACTCAAAAATGAACCAGTTTTTTGATGAACCACTCAAAAAACTTTTCAAAACATAAACAGTATAATAAGATAGAGGCATAATAATGGGTTATAAAACAGTACTTGCTAGCTTCATGGTAACCTCAAAAAAAATACAACAAATACACAAAAAGAGCAAGAAATACTACCAGAGAAAATCACCTTTACTAAAAGGAACACAGGAACAAAGAAAAGAGAGGACCACAGAACAATCAGAAAACAAATAACAAAATGGCAGAAGTTAAGTCCCTAATTAACAATAACACTGAATGTAAATGGACTAAACTATCCAATCAAAAGACATGCAGTGGCTGAATGGATTTAAAACAAACAAACAACACAAGACCCAATGATTTGCTGCCTACAAAAAACACATTTCATCTATAAAGATACAGACTGAAAATAGAAGTATGGAAAAAGATATTCCATGTCAATGGAAACCAAAAAAAGAACAGGAGTAGCTATACTTATTTCAGACAAACTAGATTTTAAGACAAAAACTTCTCTTTAAAAAGACACAAAAAAGGTCAATATATAATGACAAATGGTTCAATTCAGCAAGAGGATATAATAATTTTAAATATACATGCACCCAACACTGGAACACTCAGATAGATGAAGCTGATATTATTAGAGCTAAAGAGAGTCTCCAGTACAATAGCTGGAGACTTCAACACCCCACCTTCAGCACTAGAAAGATCTTCCAGACAGAAGATCAATAAAGAAACATCAGACTTAATCTGCACTGTAGACCAAATGGACTTAATAGATATTTACAGAACATTTCATCCAACAGTTGCAGAACACACATTCTTTTCCTCAGCATATGGATCATTCTCAAGTACAGACCATATGGTAAGTCACAAAACAAGTCTTAAAATACTTTTTAAAAACCGAAATAATATCAAGTGTCTTCTCTGCAGAATAAAACCAGAAATCAATACTAAGAGGAATTTTGGAAGTTATACAAACACACAGAAATTAAACAATACATTCCTGAAGGACAGTGGGTCAGTGAAGAGATTAAGAAGCTGAAAAATTTCTTAAGACAAGTGATTATATAAACACAACATACCAAAACCTAATTTCTTAAGACAAATGATAATGTAAACACAACATACCAAAACCTATGGGATACCACAAAAGGAGTACTAAGAGGGAAGTTTATAGCTATACGTGCCTACATCAAAAAAGAAAAACTTTAATAACCTAATGATGCATCTTAAAGAACTAGAAAAGCAAGAGCAAACCAAATCCGAAATAGAAGAAAAGATCAGATTTTATAAATTTATAAATTTAACTCAACCCAGTAAAGATAGCAACTTTGCTTCTAACTTAACAAGCAGCTCTTCAAAGTAATTATTACAAAAACAAATAAGGATAGCCAATAAACCTGTAAAAAACAATCGGGAAGTAACCAGCACTACTAAATACTTTATTATTACAAAGCCTCAGCAATAAGGAAGAGTAACAATGGTGCATGACTAGACAGAAAAACCACTGACATTAAAGACAGGCTAAAATGGACTGCAATACAGATAGAATGTAATATAAAACACAAGCGATGTCTCAACAAGTGATGTACAGGAACAAAGGGTCATTTGATAAATCTGACTGAGAGAACTGAGTAGTCATGTGGAAAAAAGGAGAAAAGCTGCATTTATACCTCACAAGAATAGAAAAAATCAAGGATTTTAATATAAAAATAAATCATAAAAGTTCTAGAAAAAACACGAAAGGAGATGCCTATGACTCAAAATCCCTAAACCTTAAAAGAGTTGATAAATATATCACTGCATCTACATAAAACTAAACATTTTCTATGTGGTAAAAAAACAAACAAAAAAAACCATTAGGTGTTTTATCAAAAGACAGATGAACAAACTAGTAAAAAAAATCTGTAACATAGGGCTAATCTCACTAATGTTTAAATGAAGTCACGAAGAAAATGACCAACATGAATTAGAAAATAAGAAAAAATGATATAAACAGTTTTGCAGAAAGAGAAATTCAAGAGCTTTCGAGTCATTGCTGCTCAATTACTCCTAAGAAGAATACAAATTAGAACTAGGCTGAGATAGCATTTCTGACTTATCACATTGGCAAAAATCCAAGTTTCATCTCACTTTGGTGGCAATAACTATAAAAATGACAAACATTTCATTTGACCCAGAATTGCACTTTTATGACTATATCCTATAGATACACAGGCACAAGTGTGAAACAGCACTCCCAGTGGCACTGGGAGTGAGAGCACAGACTGGAAACAGCCCCACTGCCCATCCATACAGGACTGGGTAATCACACCAAGGGACACCTATGCTGTGGAAAGGGTAGAAGAATGAGAAAGCTCCATGCATGTGTACTGAAGATGTATTCAGTGGAGTTAGGTTGCAAGCTATGCTGCCTTTTGCACACAAAAAAGGATTAAAATCTGTATTCATATTTACTTTTATACGCACCAAGAAATTCTGGAAGGATGTATGAGAAATTAGTAAGGGAGAGGGAAGAAGTGGGCTCAAGGAGCTAGGTGGATAACAGACGTGATATGAAGACTTATTATAAACCTTTTTATATTTTTAAACCACGTGAATGTGTTCCCTACTCGAAATATTCCTCTCTAAAAATTACATTCACCACTGTTTAAAGTGGAGCACGTGTTTTCCAAATGTATGACTTTTATTGATTTTCAATAACATATTAAAAAACTGGAGTCTTAAAAATAACTAAGTACTATAAAACTTCCCTAATGCAGACAATCTCAAAATGACTTCCTAAGATTTCCACCCAACTGAGATATTTAGTAACTGGAATTGACCTATTACCCAATAGAGGTCCCTAAGTCAAAGAGCTACTCTAGTTAATTTATAATTAGTACTACAGTTACTGAAGAGTTCTGCAGAACTCAAATTACATAATTTGCTCTCAAGTTGTCTCTATAAAATCATTTTTATAGAGATTTTCCTGACCTATACCTTCACATAAATCTGAAAGACTTAAATCAATGCACCTCTGGGACAATGCATCTGAAACAGATTTTGTATTGCTTTGTAATTATTATCCACCATGTACAAGGAAACATCTCATTTGTAATAATTAGAGAATCTGTAAATGAAAGGGACCTCTCAAAATCACTTAAAATTCTATGCTCGTAAAATCTTTCCCTACTTTCTTATTTGACTCAAAGCTAAATTATCTTCACAGGCATGATTTCTAGGATAATAAGGTATGAATTATGTCAGTTATCACACCTATTATAATTATTATAAGTAATGTCAATTATTAATCAAGTTTTTATGCCCCAGTTCTCTTGAGAAAAAGCGTAACAAGTTGGCTCAAAGGATCTTATTAGCTTCTATCTTAAAGAGTTTCTCAGAAATCCCATTAACCATGAATAAACAATTGCTTGAAATACACCAGTACCTTCTTTTTGCTTCTTTTCCTGGAGAAGTTGAAGGAATAGATAGGCCACAATGTTTGGAGAATTCTTCCTCATCAGCATATATAGCTGTGCTGTGTAAAGGAGGATCTTTCAAAAGGCAAAAAAGAAGCATGACTTTAAAAGTCTGCCTATTTGGGCAGTATTGAAGTTTATTCCCTTACAATGGAATACAAAACAATCTTTGTTTAACTGACTTACAAAATCAAAATCAATTCACAGGCCACTTCCCAGATGTTTTTGATCTCACAACTCCACTCCCACTATAAGCCCAAAAGAAGTGAAAAAAGTTCACACAAAAACTCATACATATATGTTCACAGCAGTATTCATAGTGGCCAAAAAATAGAAATCACCAAAATGTAACTGATAAGTAGATAACAAGCTGTTGCATATCCAAACAATGGAGTATTACCAAGCTATAAAAACTTGTAGGAATGAAGTAGATACACACTACAACATGGACGAACCCTGAAAACGCAAGTCACAAAGGACCACAGAGTCTAGGATTCCACTGATATGTCCAGAAATAGCAAATCCGTAGAGACAAGGAGATTCACGGCTCCAGGGACTTCAAGGAAGGGGGAATAATAGGGAGTCACTGCTCAGGGGAACAGGGTTCTCTACAGGGTGATGATAATTTTCTGGAATTAGATAATGGTGACAGTTGTACAACCTTGTGAATAAACTAAAACCAAATAACATGTGCACTTTAAAAGGTTGAATTTTATGGTATGTGAAATTCATTTCCATTTTTTAAATTAGGGATTTTAGGTTAAGATCTTTTAGATTTAGATTTTAGATAAATAGAACATTTTTATCAAGTCATAATAGAAGACATATTCTGGCAAATATATTTCACCTTATAAAATGTATAATTTTTTTTTAACAAAAAATTAAACCAGTCTTCAAAATTCTCTTAAAACTTATTCTAGCAAAAATGCCCGGCCACTGCAGTTCTACATGTGGATGCATGTGGCACTTTCTGTCATTTCTGTCCTCTGGAGTGTCCAGTGACACACAGTGACAGAAGCAGCCCATCCTGACAACTCACACACTCCTGGCCAGCCAGGTATCGACCTTTTACCCTGCACTCCCAGGAACACAAGTGAAGCTCTCCCACTGGTTCTCCTGAATTATCCCCTGCCCCCATGAAATTAGGACAAGGGAAGATTACCCATACTCTTCTCCTCCCTAAATCAGTGGTGCTATCAAATGGTTGAGTGAAGCGAGAAATGTATTCTATGTTCCTCTTGTTACAGAGTACTATAGTAAGTGTCCTAATGTGACTGGATTGTTAAGGAATGCTACTAGAAGAGTGCCGCTTTGATAATGTTCTTAGTTTCAATCTATTTAGAAGTGAGAAAAATTAATTCAAATTATCAAGTACTCCCCAAAGAACATTATATTTACATGCAGACAACTAATTTTTATATTTGAAGATACCTCTATTTTTTATTATGTCCGGCCTAAACGTCGTTTAGAGTTACATTAGGATAAAGATTTAAAATACTAACCAAAGGTCTCATTAGGTTCTTCATCTTTCTCATTTTCACCTGGCCTGCCAATGCTTGAGACATCAGAATTATCAGGAAAATCAAACACATCAACAGGCTTGCACTTTTCACCAGCTTTCTAAAAGTGAATAAAGTTGCAGTCATTGAGATGGCTCTCACAAAGAACATCACAAGGCTGATTTACGCAGCAAGGATCTTCCTGTAATCACTGCTGCCTAAGGAAGCAATCCCTATGCATGGGGTGGACAGACTACCTACCCTGATTGGGTCATATATACAACATAGTCATATATGGCAAGATCAAACTGTACCCTACAAATGTGTACAATTCCTATGTTTCAGTTAAAATAAAGAAAGCAGCAATCAAACATAACACTTTTTGGGGACACAGACTCTTGATAACCTAACGCATGGATAGGCAAACTTTTTCTATAAAGGACCAGAAAGTAAATATTTTAGGCTTTGCTGGCCATAAGGTCTCTGTTTTGAGTACTAAGCCACTGTCTCATGAATGCAGACAGTAACAACACAGAAAAGAATGAGCATGGCTGTGTTCCAATAAAGTTTGACTTCTGAACACTTCAATTTGAATTTCACATCATGTTCATGTGTTATCAGATAGTCTTTTCATTTTATTTCAACCATTAAAAAATGTAAAAACCATTCTCAGCTTGCAGGGATATACAAAAATAGTTGGCAGGCTACATTTGGCCTATGGGTCAGTTTGCCTAAACCTCTGACCTAGGGAAAGTGATGGGTCCTGTCTCCAGAAATATGCCCATATACCCAAAAGTTCATAAACAGTTTTAAGGGTACACATGGGTAAAAAATCCTGACTAAAGGAGAGACACCAGGGTTTACAGTTCAACGTATTTACAAGCCTATGAAGTCTGCTACCCCAAATCTAATGAGGTATGAAAACATATATAAAATGAAAAAAACTTTCATGGTAGTTCCAGAAAATGTGGAAGGGTACTATTAACAGATACGAAAATAAGAAAATTCTGGAAGATATAAAGGAGGTCAAATAAAATTGGCAAACAAAACAAAAATTTGACCATTCAGATGCCCCTCAGTGAAAGAATCATTCCTAGAGTGCTTGGGGGTGAAATGCTGAGAGAGCTGGCAGGTCTTCCAGCCCCTCCCAAGGAATAGGGACCTTCCACCACATGTAAAGCACTGCCTTGCAGAGGAAAGGACAGGTAAGCTGAATCCATTCCAGACACTTTGGGCTTTCAGCTAAGGCTGGAGCTTAGAGAAACTCCTCCAAGGCACACTGGACTTTGGCTACCAATGGCAAGGGCACGCAGGACAGCTGAGAGAAATCCACCCAAAGGACCAATGAAGTAATGCTGGGGTGGGAGCAGAGGGCTGAGCAAAATCCTGCAGGGGGATCCTAGGGTTTCCCAGAGGGGGAAAAGAGCTATCCTCTGCAGGCTAGGCTTAAGGACCATGCAGGACAGAGAAAGTCCAGGGCAGAATAAGCAGAAGGAACTCCAGGGTGCCTGGCACTGTCAAACACTGTTAATGTGAGATTACGATGCCAACCACACAAGCCACTGGAAAAGAATTTGGAATTAGCTATAACGAGCGTTACAGAAATATACACGCCTTTAACATACATTCTAAGCCTCTATTAGAACGAAAAGTAAACCTGTAATGTGAACTAAGTACCACGAAATCATAAACAGGTCTTTTAAAACCACAATGAGAAATGACTTTAAGTGAAAAAAGCAAAATATAGAGCACTGTAAAATTTTTATATGAAGTCAATTACCTAAACGAAAATAAAACCAACCTAGGCTCAGAAAAAAAGGATATTCTAAAACATTAACAAAAGTCATTTTCTTTGCTATACTGGAAAAAGCGTGAGGAAAATGAACACTTTTTCACTACAATAAACATTGAACTTGCCAACTGAGGTCTACAAAACTCTGAGGTACCCACAAAATGTTATTTTGTACTGTCAATTTTGAGGAAATCACAACACAAAAAGATAACTTACATCTTTCATGGAATGTGTTCTTTCTAAGGTGTTCTTTGACTGTCTTGCACTATTAAACAGGAAAAAAACACAAGAGTTAGGAAATAGTTAAAATAACCGAGGAAACAGCATAATTATAACCCTTTCCATACATTTTTACCAAAAGAAAAACAAAAACAAAAAACCAGAATCCATATTCCATCATTTTTATAGGTCAAATCATATCACCAATTTATAAAATAACATACTTCTCCCCCTCAGAGACATAGAAAAGTTGGAATCCTGCTGTTACCTTTTTCCCCGAGGCCTTAATCAATCAGCAGTGATTGACTTTCTCTGCAGAGCTGAACAAAGGGGTGGTAGGCTAACACTAAACTCCCACACCTGCTCCATTTTGTGCCTGGCTCTTGAACATCCTTTTCTCATTTAATTCTAAGAGTTCCATAAGGCAGAAGTGAATCAATCCCCTGTTACAGATGTATGCTTGCCCACAGCAACACCAGGCAAGGAAGGAGAGAAGCCTACACTGAAATTTACAGCAGTTCAAATCCAGGGCCTGCCCTGACATCCCTTCACACTCGGGCTATAGCTTAAAATGATAAAGTTGTATATATATCTTCAACAAACTTCAAGGAAACAGATATAATAATGGTGACTAGAATAAAAAAGGGAAATAACAGTAGCAGGAAACAATAGTCAGTGAGTATATACAGAGCATCCTCCACGGACCAGGCATTGTGCAAGGGTACGGGGATACTATGGGATAACAGAGTACATAAATCCGGACTTTAAAATATGCCATGCTGATTGCAGCCATATTTTCCTCATTTGTAGATAGCAAAGTCAGCTTACTGAGTCTGAACCAATGTTTGAGTAAACTTTTGATATAATTACAAGCAGAGAAGTTGTAAACATAGTACAAGAACCTTCTATATGCCATTTACCCAGGTTCACTCACTGCTTACATTTCATCTCTTTTGCGGTGTGCGTGTGTAACTGGAGATACTGTGCACCTCCACCAGTACAATTATGTCTTTCCTAAGAAAGCGGGCATTATCCTACATATTCATGGTACAATTTCTAAAATCAAGAAATTTAACACTGACACCATGATCTAGTCTACAGTCCATACTCAAATCACATCAATTGTCCTGCAATGTCCTTTAAGACTGCCAGGCCAGCATTTTTAAAAAACCAAAAGAAAGGGAAGAAAATGAAACACTGCACTGGATATACTATGTCCATAAGCCTTTTGTTTTATGTATCGATGTGTGCACACGTGTATTAAGTATGATGTAAAACATCATTACTGTGAATCAGTTTAAAAAAATAGTTGGAAAAGTGTTTACAGCTGGTGGTTCCCAGACTTGAGTGGCATCGGAATCCTCAGGAGGGCTTGTTAAACAGGTTTGCTTGGCACACCCCCGGGGCGTCTGATTCAGTACCTCTGGGGTGTGGCCTGAGATTCTGCATTTCTAACAAGCTAATGATTTATTTAATTCATGAAACCTAAGGAAGAAGGTATTCGTTTTATGGCAATTTTATACATGATTCTGGGGTTCGGAAAAGTACTTATCAAGGGTCACACAGCCGAGTAACAGAAACACAATTACAAACCAGACCACATAAACTTCTTAACCTAAACTCTTTGAGCTGTCCTGCCCTTTCTGGGGCTGGGGTTAGGGGAGGGGGGCGGTTCAGGGTTTCTCCTTGCTTTAGGCTGGAGTCAAGGTAGGGCTTCCGAGAGACAGAAACCTCTGTGACAACCCATAGGTAAAATTTATGGGCCAGGCGCGGTGGCTCACGCCTGTAATCCCAGTGCTTTGGGAGGCCGAGGCGGGCGGATCACGAGGTCAGGAGATCGAAACCAACCTGGCCAACGTGGTGAAGCCCCGTCTCTAGTAAAAATACAAAAATTAGCTGGACGCGGTGCGCGCGCCTGTAATCCCAGCTACTCGGGAGGCTGAGGCAAAAGAATCGCTTGAACCAGGGAGTCGGAGGTTGCAGCGAATCAAGATCGTGTCCCTGCACTCCAGCTTGACGACAGAGCGAGACTCCATCTCAAAAAAAAAAAGAAAGAAAGAAAAAGAAAAAAACTTCTGTTATATGTGTATTAGTGTGTTTTGGGAGAAGGCATGAACAAATTTCATGAGTCTCAAACCCAAAAATGTTTTTAAAAAAGGACAACAAAACCCACTACCCTTTCAGATAAACTTGAACCCTTTTCAGCTGACATTCTTTCCTAATCCTCTTCTCCCTGGGGGAGTCTTCAGTTCTCCACTGGCCACAGGAGTCAGGACTCGGTTTCCCCACCCACCTGCGGTGTCCTGCTCCAGCTTTCCACCCTAACCCCGCATCTACCAGCACCTCCTCCTCCGTGCAGTCTTCCCAGGCCCAGCGGGAACTGTTCTTTACAGAAGGTCTTGGGGTGCGGTCTTGCGCACCGTCAGCAGCAAGCTTGGATGGCCATTCGCCAACGAATCAGCGAGCAGCATTTCAGAGTGCGGTTTTGCAACCCAGCAAACGCGCTTTTTTTGGTAAACACTGCTCGACCCAGCCCGTAAAATGGCGAGCGGCAGGCGGGTGCCCCCGCCGGAGACGTACTCCCGTCTCCGGTCTGCGGTTTGCAGTACGAACACACCAGGATCTTCAAGAGAAGAAAACTGACTCCCAGCCAGAGTAAACTTCATTAACAAAGTCTGGCAAATCGTAGGCGATGAGTATTTCCTGAATATCTCGCTTTCAAGCCAGCACCTCGAGACTCACTACTCTGGACGGCACCTCTGCCCCGCAAAGCCGACACTGGCTAATGTCTCTCCCACCCGCCCGGCAGTGCTAGGCCCCGACCAGCCCGTGCGGGTGGGATCAGTTATCCCCACTAGACGGAAGAGGAAGCCGGGGCCCCGGGTGACTGGTCACTCGGGCGAGCTCCAGAGTGGAGCACCAACAGCGCCGGGACCTAAACCGCGACAGGCGAGGAAGCAGTTCAAGCCGGTCTCCTGCCTCGCGCTGCGGAGGTCGGCAACACTTACCCATCAGTCCTGAGAGGCCGCGACCGCCGCCGCCGCCGCCGCCCCCGCGGAGCCATGGCGCCGCTCTCCGCGTCCCTGCAACTTACCGAACCGCCCTCGCAACTGACTGGAATCGCCCTCCCAACTGACTGGAAAAGCCCGCGAGACTGAAAGCTCCCGCCAAGCCCCGCAACGCTCCAAGCAGCCAATCCGAGCCGAGCACGCGCGCATGCGCCGGACTTTCTGAGCGGGCCCCGGGCTCCACCCCGGCCTGGAACATGAGGGAAAACCGGGCCTGGTTATTACAGCGCAACGGAGCTGGAGTCCGTGCCGCACAATCAGTTGCCTACGGTCCGCCGTGATAAAGATTTTTCCGGGCTTTCCCTCCCACCCGCACCGCCAGTTTTTCTACGAAAGCCTCCGAGCCGCGTGGGCCCGCCCCTTATAGGGCGGGGAAAGAGGAGGACCTAGTGTCCCCAAGGTCGTGGGCCGGTAAGAGGGTGGGCCTAGCCTCGTGGTCGCAGCTGTTGCTGCTGCTGCTGAGGCCGCAGTCGTCCTGCCAGACAGGATTTGGCTTCCAGCCCCTGCTACCTTTATCAGCTGTCTGAGCTTATCATGTTACTTTACTTCTATCCCAGTACTTTGTCAATGGTCCCCGTTCCTTTTGGAGCTAATATTCTCCCCTTCTTTTGTTTCTGTTTAAAAATGTATACTGCAAAAGAATGAAACTGAATCCTTACCTTACACCGCATATAAAAATTAACGCAAAATGGATCAAAAACCTAAATATAAAGGCTAAAATTATAAAACTCTTAGAAGAAAACAGGGCAAAAGCTTCATGACATTGGACTTGGAATCATTTCTTGGATATGATACCAAAAGCAGTTTGGGATGATGAAAACGTTCTGAAAATAGTGGTGGATGGATGCACAAGGTGAAGGTACTTAGCGCCACAGAACTGTAAATTTAAAAACGGTTAAGATTGGGCGTGGTGGCTCATGCCTGTAATCCAAGCACTTTGGAGGCCAAGGCCGGCGGATCACCCAAGGTCGGGAGTTCAAGACCAGCCTGACCAACATGGTGAAACCCCATCTTTATTTAAAAAAAAAAAGGAAAAGAAAAGAAAAACGGTTAAAATGCCAAATTTGGTTATGAATATTTTACGACGATAAAAATATTACCTTTCATGTATATGAAAGAATATACGATGTGTAATGTAAGGATAAAAACAAACATCCATGTAACCAGCAGTGGATGGAGATATGAATCATTATATATCACTCTTTGGTACCCCTCTGAATGGCACCCTCCTCCTCCAAAGAATAACCACTCTTCTGATATGTGTATCATTCTTATGCTTTTCTACTTTTATATATCCCCAAATAATGTATTGATTATTGTATGTTTCTAGACTTTCTATATTTGGCAGGTATTCTTCAAGTGCCTTTTTTTACTAAAGCTATTAATTTATTATTTATTTTTCCATAAGTTATTGGGGTGCAGGTGGCATTTGGTTACATAAGTTTTTTGTTTTTTTTTTTTTTTTTTTTTTGATACAGATTCTTGCTGTCACCAGGCACCAGGCTGGAGTGCAGTGGCGCAATCTCAGCTGAGTGCAACCTACCCCTCCCGAGTTCAGGCAATTCTCCTGCCTCAGCCTCCTGAGTAGCTGGGACTACAGGTGCGCACCACCACGCCCATCTAATTTTTGTATTTTAGTAGAGACCAGGTTTCACTATGTTGGCCAGGATGGTCTCGATCTCTTAACCTTGTGATCCACCCGCCTTGGCCTCCCAAAGTACTGGGATTACAGGCATGAGCCACCGCGCTTGGCCTACATGAGTAAGTTCTTTAGTGGTGATTTTTGAGATCCTGGTGTACCCATCACCCAAGAAGAATACACTGCAGTAGTATATATGTTGTCTTTCATCCCTCACCCTCTTCCACTCTTTCCCCTGAGTCCCCAAAGTCCATTGTATCATTTTTATGCCTTCCAGTCCTTATAAAAGCTATTAGTGTTAGATGTATCCACATTGTATCTACATCCGCATGTAGCTGCAGTTCATTCATGTTCAGTCTTTGGAATGCATAAGTAAATATGCCATATTTCATTTTTTTATCTGTTGTCTTGTGTGTGGATACATCAGTTGTTTGTATACTTTGCTGTTACCAACAGTGCAGCACTGAACATTCTTGCAGGAGGCTTGCAAAGGACCTAAGAGTTTCTCTAGGGATAGATTCAGTAGAGATATTACTGCTATGTAGGATATAGACATTTTCAGCTTTCCATGATAATGCAGTGTTTACATGTTGTAGATGATACAGTTTACACTCCCCCCCCTCCACTGGCTCCACATACTATCAGTACTCAACATTTTTTTTTCAACTTTTCACTTTTTAAACTTTTTTTTTTTAAAGACAGGGTTTCACCATGTTGGTCAGGCTGGTCTTGAACTCCCGACCTCAGGTGATCTGCCCGCCTTGGCCTCCAAGTGTTTGGATTACAGGCGTGAGCCACCATGCCCTGCCTACTCAACATTTTAAAGACTTTTACATTTTTTATCTATCCAGTTAAAATGGGTTTCCATATGGGTATCCTGTTGGGTTTTGGTTTGCATTTATCATAAGTTGATCAACTTTTTATTGTTTATAGGTCATTCCTATTTCCTCCTCAGTAAAATGTTTGTTTATCTGGAAATCACATGGACAACTGCCATAGAAGGGAATCACCTATAAGGTATTGAAGGTAGTTCCCTGTGGGTGGATACAAATAGGTTCCTGGAGCCACTAAATGTAGTTGCCCTGAGGAGAGTGAGAAGCTCCATTTCCTAGGAAAGGGGATGTGGTCAAAGCTCTTGTGCTTGTGGGTCTGAAAAAAGAAGCTACCCAGTTGTCAAAACAAGAAGGGGTTCAGCACTCTGGGTGGAAATAACAAAAGCTCAACCCAAATACATTTAAATCGTGAAAGAAAGTCAGGAGCATGCCTCACTGAAAAGCACGGAGGTAGAACGAGCGCCCAGCGGAGTCGGAGGGCGAGGTGTGAGAAACCAGCAGGGCTTTGCGTCCCTTTGCGGCCCACCTCAGGCATCGGCTTCTCCTCGGGCGGGCCTTCTCTTTTCCCACTCTCCTTCTGGATTTACCGAGCACTTGTGATGCAGGCGTTGTCCTGAGTGGTTAGTATCTGTTGATTCATGTCATCCCCTCAGTCACCCTATGCAGTAGGCACTGTCATCCCGCGTCTCAGCAGAGGGTCCCAGGGAGCAGCCCCACTGACAGGGAGCGGTGCTGCCCACGTGAGCTCCTGGGAGCCTGGTCCAGAGCTTGAGACCCGGCAGCCGTTCGAAATCTGTCAGAGAAAGAGACTTCCTATCTTGGACAGAAACCTGCCCAGGGTTGTAGAGCTGTTCGTAAGGAAGCTGGCATTCCAGCCCACTTCTGCCTTTGTTCCAGGCTGCCTCTTCAGTTAGACTGCCAGCCTAGAGCAGTGATTCTCAGCTTGGGTGACGGGAGGGCAGAGGGAAGGACGGACACCAGGGTGCCTGGGGCGGGGTAACCTGATAAAGCCAGTGGAGGCTATCACAGGAAGGAGACTCCCAGGGTGCTCTGGACAGAGGTTTCGTGAGAGTCTGACCTACGATTCTGGCCCAGAATAGCCATCCCAGAGTTTCTGTAGTGATTTGTGTTGTTGAGGATGGAAACCACAGCATATCTGTGAGCTTCTGGATATGGAAAGCCAGGTAGGGAGCCTGGTTGGGGTGGCAGGAAGAGAACTCACAAAGGCTCATCCTAAGACCTCGATAAAAATGTGGGGCTGGAGGCTGGCCATAGGGGAGAAGGATCTGTAGAGGGGAGAGGAGGTGCCCAGCAGATTCGAGCCAATCAGTTAAGCAACTCCCCGTAAGGAGAATCGTGGGTTCCTTTTTAGGGAAGCTGTGGCCAATATTTTTCATTGTAAGATGGTACCTGTGTTGGGCTGGTCTCTTTCCACCAGTTAACCATTAGTTAAGTTTGCTAAACCCCACAGCCTTGTGTTTCTAAGGGGCAGTGAGGAAGGGAGGATCCTTACAGTAGGCAGACATGAGCAGGGCAGGAGAGGGCCTCTCCACCCAGGAATGTCAGGCAGCCATCAGATGATGGTCAGGCAGTTGTTAAACTGTTTCTCTAAAATAGTAATTGGTCACAGCCAGTTCCAGGGAAAGGCAGTTTCCCAAAAGAAAACATCTGAAGCTGGTGACTAGCAGCTTCCTGATAAGATCTCAGGATCTGGGTGAGTGAGCTCAAGCACACGCACTAAGAGGCAAAAGGATGGAGTTTCATTAGTACATGGGAAAATGCCTCAAGTGAGCATGTGCACAACTTCAGTAAACACACTGCGTTTGTGGCCCCTCCCAAGTGCTGGCAGGCCATGGTGCATCAGGACAGCCCACCCTAAGGGAACAATGAGGGGAGAGGAAGCACCACCCCTCCCTCAAAGGATGCTAAGGTACAAGACCCCAAGCCAAAGGCCTCACAGCACACCTGCATCTCTTGTGTCCCCTCTTGGCCAAGTGTACTTTACTTCCTTTTGTTTGTGCCCTAAAACTTTTTAATAAATTTGCACTCGGGCTCTAAAAGTTGGCTCTGTCTCTCACTCTGCCTTATGCCCCTTGGTCAAATTCTTCTGAGGAAGCAAGAACTGATGTTGCTGCAGACCTGTGTGGATTCGCTGCTGTTAAGGAGATAGTCGGGGTGGGGTGAAGCATGCTTGTTGGGAGGGATGGGCTAAAAACACAGGAGTAGAGGAAGGGCGGTCAGGGTCCTAGAGGTGATCTGGAGCAATGTGAGCAACTGCAAGGAACTTCAGAGACACCAGAGGACCAGAGGCTCAGGACGCTGGAGGACACCTAGGCGGCGGGTCCTTCAGTTATATTGTACGCTTTCATATTTAGGAGATGGAAAAACGCTATCGCTTTTATTATACAAACTACAGAAAATAAAGAACCACAAAACATTTGGGAGGCTTGGGATATACTGAGTGTTTGGGCCTGGACACTTCCCTGTGGAAATACATCTTCCCTATGGTGGGGGTTGATGTATATATGAGTTCCATGTTTTGGGATTGCTAGTTTGATTTCGATTGACTTATTGGATTGAGACAAGGGTCTCTCTTTGTTTTCCAGGCTGGAGTGCTGTGGTGACCTCATAGCTTGCTACAGTCTCAAATTCCTGGGCTTAAGCAATCCTCCGGCCTCAGCCTCCCAAGTAGCTGGGACTACAGGCACACCCCCCAGGCCTTGCTAATTTTTTTTTTTTTTTGAGATAGGTTTTACTCTTGTTGCCCAGTCTAGGGTGTAACGTCGCGATCTTGGCTCACCGCAACCTCTGCCTCCTGGGTTTAAGTGATTCTCCTGCCTCAGCCTCCCAAGTAGGTGGGATTACAGGCATGTGCTACCATGCTTCGCTTATTTTGTATTTTTAGTAGAGACGGGGTTTCTCCATGTTGGTCAGGCTGGTCTCGAACTCCCGACCTCAGGTGATCCACCTGCCTCGGCCTCCCAAAGTGCTGGGATTACAGGCATGAGCCACTGCATCCAGCCTAAGTTTTGTATTTTTCATAGAGACAGGGTTTTGCCATGTTGCCCAGGCTGGTCTCAAACTCCTGGGCTCAAGAGATCCGCCCACCTCTGCCTCCCAAAGTGCCAGGATGACAGGCATTGGCCACCATGCCTGGCCTCATTAGTTTGATTTTAAGTGAGACTATTATTTTCTATCTTACAGGATTATCATGAAGAGAAGAATATAGAAACCCCTTGATACACAGAGAGGGTGTCATTTCTTACTGGACTCTACTTTTCTCTAGGGAGCTTTTCTGCTGAATTTTCTGTTCATCACTGGGTCCACCAGGGGGCAGATGAAGAGAGTGCCTGGAGATTGGCGATGTCATTGGAGCACAGAGCTCCTCACTCCCAGATGTAAATATTGCTTCCAAGTCAGTTGAAGATGAGTAAGACTAGACATTTTAACTGCCCTTGTTTAACCCATTTCCCCTTTCTTCCACAATTCATCCAATCCATTCCTGTCAATTTCCCATAAGGCAGAGTATGATTTTCTATGCTGGAGAGGAAAAGAACTGATGTCTCAAATTTTCCCACTTTCTTAGATAATTTCCTACAACACTTTCTAGTTATTGAGTACACAGGAATATCTCACACAACTTGGAGTTTAATGAAGCTGTTATCTGTTTTAAGCAGACCCATTGTTCAACCTCTGTAACTATGACACTGCAAAACGGTCTTAACATGTCCCAGGAGGGCAGGAGTTGGGAAGCAGAAGAGGGTACTTTCTCTTGGATGTTCCCTTTAAGAAAGAGGAAATATGTGTTGACTATATGTGGTTCCATGGCAAAAAAAAAAAAAAAAAGAAAAAGAAAAAGAAAAAGAAAAGAAAAAAGTAAAAGAGGAAATAAAATCCGGAAAGGAAGTACTCCTAGCCTTTTACAGTAAGAGGGCAGAAGGATTTTTTGTAGCAAACCACAATGACATTGGATCCCTTTCTATGTCACATGCTTTTCAGCATTTCCTGGGTGCTGTTACCTTCTGCTAAACTTATTTGCTTTGTAACTAATGTTGTTTTACTTTTTCCAGACCTAACTGGCACTGCTCCTACCCAAGCTGCGATCACATGGCTAAATAGGTCTGGCCAGTATATCATGACCATGCAGTGTCACATGCTTCAGATTCCATTCTCAGCTCCCCTAAGGGCCAGGAGAGTCTGGTGCTGGGATCCTGGCAGGGGCATGCTAGCAAAATTCAGGATTTCTTTAGCCAAGGAGTGGCAGAGTTCCAAGCTGCATAAGAAATAATTTAATAACTGAACCGATGTGAAAGAAACCAAGTGAGCACATAACCTGAGAAAATTTTGTGCTTTAAGGAAACAAGGAAAGAAAAATAAGAAAAGAAATAAAATGTCTACGGTAAAGTCTTGTGTCCATAAGTCTCCCTCAAGCTGTGGCTGGAAAATAACTTTCTGAAACAAGTTTTCATCTCTGGAAGGAACGTGCTCACTCTGACAGGACTTTGGTTGGCCTGAAAATACACACAGCTGGGAGGCTGACCTTGCTCAGCCAGTGTCCTGACCTCAGGAACCCTTACGCTCAGGCAAGAATGGAGTCAGCAGATGGTAGCTGGCAGACGTGCTTCCCAGGGGACGCAGAATCCTTCTAGAACCTGCTCTAGAACCAAACCTCTGGCTACAGCCCTGCACCTCACAGGCCAGCTCTCACCCCTTTGACTTTGTCATTGAGCATAAAGATCATTATCATCCAGGCCACAGACATGCTCTTTAATTTCTGGGCTTAGAGAATCTCGGGAAGGCTTCTAAGGGAAGCGCCATCTCTAATCCTGTGGGAGCAGCCAGGCCGGGGTGAGAGTGCGCTCTGGGGAGGGAGGCCAGCCCGTGCAAAGCTTTGCAGTGAGCAAAAGCAGGATGCGCTTTGGGAAGCACGGCTGGAAGAGTTGGGGAGGTGGCAAGAAGTGAGGCCAGGGAGGCAAGCAGGGGCCCTCCAGTCCCGCACTCCTCAAAGCGCAGCACAAGGACTGGCAGCACTGGCGTCAGGGAAGCTTGTTAGAAATGCAGAATTGCAGATTTATTGAATCCGAATCTTCATGTTAAGATCCCCAGGTGGCTGGACAAGGTGGTTCCTGCCTGTAGTCCCAGCACTTTAGGAGGCTGAGGCAGGACTATCACTTGAGCTCAGGAGTTTGAGATCAGCCTGGGCAACATGGTGAGACCCTGTTTCTACAAAAAATCAACAAATGATCTGGGTATGTGTGGTCCCAGCTACGTGGGAGGCTAAGGCAGAAGAATCCTTACCTGGGATGTCAAGGCTGCAGTGAGCTGTGATCGTACCACATACTCCAGCCTGGGCAACAGAGCAAGACTCTGTCTCAAAAAAAACCCTCAGGTGATTGGATGCACAGTCAATTTCGAGAAGACCCCTCACTCCATTAAGCAGATCAGACTAGAGAACAATAGGAAGCCTCTGGACAGTGAAGCAGGAGAATCACATGGTAAGACGTGTCATTTAGAAAACTCTTGCTGCAGAATGGGTAAGGTAGCAGGGACCAATATAGGCAGCAACGTGGGCCAACTAAAAGGCTGGGGCAATGATCCTGGCAAGACGGGGCCTCTGCCCTAAGGAGTGGGAATGGGGCATGGAGAGAGGCGGCCGTATTTGGTAGCCAGTATAAGACAGCAGTGGCAGAAAGTGGTGGCTGAGGTTGCCTGGAATGGCCTCGGAGCTTCTCTCACATGTGTGGCCCACTGAGAGCCAGGCCCGGGTGGGGTCCAGGCGCTGGCAGCAGCACAGCAGGGTGGGGAAAGCAGTATCAGTGGGTGTGAGAACCCAAAAGCCTCCAAAACCAGAGTCCCTCTGTGTCTGCACACGTCGCCTGGTGCAGAATGTGAGCAAACTGGTTTTCACATATGCTTAGTGTGTGTCCCATTCAATGCATGGTGCTTCACTGTTCCTGCAGCTTGGCTCTGGAGTCGGTACTTCTGCGGCTCACCCTCCAATTTGAAGGGGCCATATGCAAAGCAGGAAGGCTGCCTGGAGTTCTTGGGAAATACTGCAGCCTTAGTATTGAGCAAGGACAATTTTGGTCAGAAAAATTTGACAGTCAAAACCACTTCCTTTACCTGATAAAAGTCTCAATAAAAAACAGTGACTAAGAACTTCCATGCAAAATATGTTTATGAAAAATCCTGTTTTAGGCCAAGAATAGAATCCCTCTGCAGCTGAAGAACACTGCTTAGAAACAACATTCCTTTAGCAAGACTTCTACCTTTTGAGTAAGTCAACCATGCAAAGGAGTCCAAAAGAAAACTCTAGATCTGTTTATGCCAAATATATGAATAATAAGATGGGAAAATCTCCCTAATTACCCTTGCTGAGTAAAGAAGTGAGTTTAATCTGAACCAGCACATCCCGAGGTGTCTACTGCAGGGTACAGCGGTGAAGAGTCAGCCAGCGTAGGGCACTGGGTTGGGGGGTCCCTTCTGCAGGCTCCAGAATAAGCTGGAGTAGAGGATTCTCAGCACTGGCCACCAACACTGCTCTGCTGACAAGAGCTGGAAGTGCTCTCTCTGTCCTGAGGGCCTAAGGAGAGCTCCCTCCAGTCAGACTCAGGGCTACAATCATTTTCTGTAATAAAACAAGACGGGGCTGGAGGCTGAGGAAGGGGAGGGATGCTATGGGCCTGCCCAGTCTAACTGACCCATGGCCCTGGCCTGTTCTGGTGCTACTGGGACCTTCTACTCTTCATCCACCTGCTGTGTACCAATGGGGGACACAGTGGCAGGCTTCTCCTCTGCCTAGGCTGCTTGAAAGGAAACAGCAACTGGAAATATAGATGAAGACATAAAAAGGAAATTCCAGAGTCCCTAGCATTTATCTTTCTTTACCTGATGGCATGACTAAGCTAGAACCACAAACGGGTGTAAATACAATGGAAAGTTTAGCTGACGATTGGTAACTTAAGAAAACTTACTCAACAGTAATTAGGCACTCAGGAAGCTCAAGGCATTGGGCTTTGCATCAGAGGAGAAGGAACAGCAAAAAGGCGATTCAAGCACTCAGAGGCCTTGGAGTCAGAAACTCCAGCTCAACCACTTACTAGACATCTGCACTTGGACAAAATAGCTGATCCCTCCAAGTCGTTTCTCATCCATAACAAGGAGGTAATGCTTAACTGAAAAAACAGAAGTATCCAGATAGTTCCCTAATCTTTCCACCCCAATCACCACGGGTCTACTCTACATCTAACCCACATTGCCAAGTCTTCTGTTGTATTGGGAGAGTAATGGCCAATCTTGCCATTAACCTTCAGTTCTAACCCTCCCCACCTTTCGGGCTAGCCCTTTCCTAAATCATTCTTTCTTTCTCTGTTGCTCATGATGCTTTAAACACATGGGCTTCCTTTCAGTTCCTTGAACAGATCAAGCTTTTTCTCACCCCAGGGCCTTTGCATCCACTACTTTTTTGTTGGAAAATGTTTCCCCCAGAGGTTTGCAAGGCTTTCTGTTCATTCTCTGGGTTATCACCCCAAATGTCACTTCCTCAAAGAGACCTTTTTCTGACAACACTTAATAATCAGCACCGTCAATACAACTGCTTTCTTCAAAGTATCCATCACCATCTGCATGATTCGCTTTCTTGTCAACTGCCGCTCTCTCTCCCCATTAGGAAGTAAGCCTCCCAAGGGCAAGGGTCTTGTCTGCCGTACTGACTGCTGTACCTCCATAGCATACAGTAGTGCCTGGCACTTAGTTGATGGTAAATACATCATTATGGACTGATCACCCCCCTAACAGGGGTTTTGTGAGAATTAAATGAGAGCACAAATAAAGAGTACAGCACAGCATACTGCCTGTTAGCAAATCCACAATACCTGTAGCTATTATCTCCATGGCTGGTGATCCTTGGAAGTTCTAGGGAATCACATGAACCTGCCATACATCTGTGACTCACATGTATTTTCTTCCTAACACAGAATATCTTTTTTTTGAGACAGGTTATTGCACTGTTGCCCAGGCTGGAGTGCAGTGGCAGATCATAGCTCACTGTACCCTTGACCACCTGGGCTCAAGGAATCCACCCACCTCAGCCTCCCAAGTGGCTGGGACTGTAGGTGAACACCACCATGCCTCATTGTTTTATTTTCTGTAGAGATGAGGTCTCGCTGTATTGCCCGGCCTGGTCTCAAATTCCTGAGGGCAAGCAGTCCTCCCGCCTTGGCCTCCCAAAGTGCTGGGATTACAGGCTTGTGCCACTGCACCTGGTGAGCGGTGTCTCTATTAAGCTTTCCATCCTTGATGGATTGGGTTCATTTTTGATAAGTCATAAAACCAGAATAAAACTCTGGGAAGTTGCATTAACCTCTGCTGGGGCAAGGAAACGCCATTAGATGGAAATCAAAACCATTTGTACTGAAGCTTGGAGGCAGAACTGTTGGCACCGAGCAGTCCAGGTCGGTCAGGAAGTTCAGTGCCAAAAATAGACAAGAAGGACAGCAATCCACAGCATGAGGTTTAGAGTTCAGTCTCTGGAGGCAGATGGCTAGCTCTCATTCCGTCTAGGGACATGACGCTGATGAAATTACTGCTGTGCCAAACAGATTAAAAATAAATTGCTTTCCGAGTTTACATGTAAAATAAGGGTATGGCAGAGCTGGGGCCTAGAGGGCGTCCCTGGCGAGCTCTGAGGGGAGCAGAGGTGCTCTTGCCAGGCCCTCACCTCCCCACTTGGGTCTCCTGATTTAGGCCCTACTGGAGATTTCTGCTCTCAGGGAAGTTCCGGAAAGTGGCATTAGCATGCCAGGGGCCTGGATGGAAGACAGGACTGCCACACAGCCAGGCAAACAACCATCTTGGAATCAATCATATTTTTTCTTTTCTGTTCTGGCTGGAGAGAGACCACCGGGCTTTTGAGTTGGTTTTGATTTTGGGGAAGAGGCACCATCACATCTCTAGTGCTGCTGAGGAGGCAATGAACCCAAGCAGGGAAGTGAAAATTAAGAATTAAAAATAGTGTTTAGGGATTAATATCTAGAATATATAGAGAACTCCTACAGCTCAATAACATAAAAACCCAAGCAACTCAGTTTTTATAAATGGGCAGAGGATCTGAACAGACATTTCTCCAAAGAAGATAGACCCAATGGTAATCAAGCATGTGAAGATGCTCAGCATTACCGCTCATCAGGGAAATGCAAATCCAAAACACCATGACACAACACTGCACAGTCACTAGGATGGCTACTATTGAAAACAACAGAAAACAGGTATTAGTGAGGATGTGGAGAAACTGGAACCCTCGGGCATTCCTGGTGGAAATGTACAATGATATAGTTGGTGTGGAAAACAATACGGCATTTTCTCAAAAAAAAAAATTAAACAGAATGACCATATGATATAGCAATTCTACTTCAGGGAATATGCACAAAAGAACTGAAAGCAGGGACTCCAACCGAACTGCACATTAGTGTTCACAGCAGCATTATTCACAACAGCCAGAGGATAAGAACAAGTGTCTATCGATGGATGAGTGGATAAAGAAAACGTGGCCTGTACAGACAATGGAATATTATTCAGCCTTGCAAAGGAACGAAATTCCGACATGCTACAACATGGATGAGCCTTGGTGACATTATGCTGAGTGAAATAAGCCAGTCACAAAACTATGATTCCATGTATGATTCCACTTTTATGAGATACCTAGAGTAGTCAATTTAATAGAAACAGAAAATAAGTGGTGGCTGCCAGGAGTTTAGGGGGAGGGGAGGACGGGGAGTTGTCATTTAACGGGTAGTTTGTCTGGCAAGATGATGAGCTTCTTCAGCTGGATGGCATTGTTGACACACAGCAGCGTGGATGTACAGAATGCCACTGAACTGTACACTGAACAATGGTGACGATGCTAACTTTATGTGTATTTCGCCATGATTTTAAAACAGCCTAGTGTTTATCAACCTCATTGCAAGAGGAGCTTTGTTCACAGTTGCAAGTATTTGTTCAAAAGGTTTATTTAATGAACATCTATTAGTTTCTAAGCCCCATGTTCAGTGCTAAGGGAGAGGGGAGAAAGGCAAGGTCTTAAGAACCTCACAGTTCATCAGGAGAGAAGAGGAGGAAGGTAAGCTGAGAAAAGACACGAGAAAGATCTTCATTTAAAACAGTGCTTTTAAGAGGCACGCTGGACTCGTCCTGGGCTCAAGGGATCTTCCTGCCTCAGCCTCCCATGTAGCTGTGACTACAGATGCATCACACTGCCCCAGCTAAGATAAAAATCTTAATAAAAGTGGAAAGAATGGACAGATAGTATCTGCACAGGGCTTGGTGTGCACATCATCACACCAAGCAGAATGTAAGAGAGGAAACTAGATATAAAAACAGGCTTGGAAGAAATTGGGGGGTGATTCATTAATATCTGTGGGAAAGAAAATCTTTAAAATAGTAACAGAAGGAAGAGGGTAGAGATAGAGGAAAAGAAACAAGAAAAAGTTGGCTGCTACAAAGTGACATCTAAAATAGTTCTACAGTGAGAGAATGACCAAAACTGCTAAAATACAATCGTGGAATTAAAGGCACCACAGAATCACCAGCTGCAGCCAGTGCTGCCTGAAATGTATTTTCCAGCAAGGAAGCTGCATTTTCGGGACCTTCTCTGTTATTCACACCATGACTTTCCACTCCACAACCAGTTAGGACTTTTGCCACACACAACCTGGTGGGAGGCTAGTGTCCGAGGACAGCTGAGTTAGAAGAGAGTGACCTAAGAAGAAAAGGGGACAACTGGGAAGGATTCCAGGCCGAGGGCCATTCTTGCTCTTTGTGCACATTACAGGCTGTTCCGAATATTAAGCATGACATTACAAAAGATGCTTTACTCACTTGAAATGCAGAAATATTTATTTTGGTTTCCTTCATTGTTTTTGGAAATTCTGTTTTGGTTTATAAAACATAGAAATAGCTAAACACTTAAAGCAAACATTCAAAACCCCAAGGTGACAAATTACTGACTTTTTGTGCAATTAAGAATACATATATGAAGTTAGGCTACCAAATAGTGTTATTACAATGACAGTTCTTTAGTGCAAGCCCTGTTGTGCTTGTACATAATACATGTACTCTCACATACCCCAAAACAGCTGTTTAAATGTACAAATGACAGCTTAATTCAGTCAAATGTGGCAAAGACTCACAATAAAGTGAAATGCTGTTAATTTCCCAAATTAACTTAAAAAAATCCCTTGAGAAGTTAAACCCAGGAAATGAACTTTCCAGATTTCTACATCCTAGAATTTTGGCTTGTCAAACACATTTCATAGAAATCAGGTAGCATTATAAGAACATTTGTTTATTATTGTCCATTTCAATAAGTACCCAAGTATATTTACTCCCTTAATATCTTTAAAGAAATGCTTGCCTGAGAGTTCATTTTTTGGGGAAAAAGGCAAGTTAATCCCAACGTGATCTTTTGATATGAAAACCACATTAAAAATCCGTTGGCCATTACACAGAGTGAGTGGTTCAGTGAAGATAAAGTAGACAGTTATTCAGGCGTCACAGTTGAGCATGACTGATCCAGGTAACTCTTTCTTGAAATGCTTGTCTTCACTGTAGAATCTAAGGCAGATTTTTAAATAACCCCTGAAAAAGGATGGAGCGGGGAAATCAGGCCTGCAGAACAAGAGTCCAAGAGCATTCTGCCATGAATGAGAATCCGTGTGCTCTGATGAGCACCCATTTGCCAGAGGCTCCATATCTGCGTGGTTCTGAGTTGGATCTGCCCTTCTGCTTACTGGAAACCTCATGCTCCAACAGAAACCACAGGGACTGGAGAAGAACATGAATTTCATAACCCTTATGAATCAGAAGGGTTTTGTGAGTGCCTGTGAGAAGGGACAGTAGCAGGGATTTAAAAAATATCTCTGGTCCGCTTGTGAGGACAGCCAGGACAGTTGTTCTTATTTTTAAAGGGCACATTTCCTTCCAGTGCACTGTACTCTTCAGAGCAGCAGACAGCTGCAGAATTTGCAGCAAGTAGCAGACATCTCAGAGATAGCAAAGTCCTAACCCCTTGGTTAGAAAAACAGGGAGACAAAAGATTTAAAACCCACCTTTTTAACTGAGGAAGTCTCAAATAACTGAGCACATTTATAGTTGCCCCTTTACAATTTTTAAGGCTCATTTTGGAAAGTGTGTATTACCATAAACATGGTCTGCAACATGAGGTGACTGTAAGGCAGTGTTCCGTTTCCTCTAACATTCCTATGAGAAAAACCCCAAACAGACAAGTCAAACACGAATGCTTCCTTCCCTACACTTGCTGTATTCAAAATTACCAACATGAAGGCCATCAGCAGGAGAAGAGATTGTGGAGCTGTGCCGTTTCCTCTGAGCTTTCTTCCTCACACTAAACCTTGATAGTGGAATAAAGTTCATCTATCTGCGACCTGAAATAGTTCCGCAGCTCTGGCCTTTTCGCCTTCATTGTTGGAGTCAGAAGGCCATTGTCGACAGAAAACAATTCCGGGTGCAGTGCGATGCCTTTGATCTGCCAATAAACAAGGAGGTTAAAGGAGAAAAGAGGACACAGGCCACCAGTCTAAAAAGCATGTCAGCCTGGGAGAGGATCAACACCTGCTGGCCATCCAATCCATCCTCTCATTTCAGCCACGCTGTACTTTTTCAACAAAGGACGGGCATCCTATTCTTAGGATAGGATTCAAGATCATATTCTGATGTCCAGGAAAAAGAAAACACATGCTCTTGATTTAACACCCTTTCCCCTGTCAAACCACTCCATTATTTATTCCACATGTATGTCCTTAGGTCACCCCATACGCTTATATAATCTACCTGTAAAAAATCCTCAAGTGGAAAATTTGTTTTAAAGGAATTCATGCACTCAGATGAAGGTCATACCTGTTCAAATGGTTTTAGACCAGAATCCTTTCCAAGTCTCACCATGTCTTCAAGGATAGCTTTTTTGACATCCTAATAGGGCAGGAAAAATAAATTACTTCCTCTGTTGGAAGTCCCTGAATATCCACAAGTACATTTAACGCCAAGTTAAGATGAGGACAGACTGGACCCTTCAGAACCTTACCTTATTTCTGCACAGTTCCTCAAAGGACCCATCAAATCCTCTCTTTCGGGCCCAGGAACATAATGTCTCGATATCTGGTACCACAATTGCAATGAGAAATGCCTTTAACACAGACAAGTGAGTTATTACATAGCTTGATCCAAATGCTCTAAAAGAGTGGCTCTTTATTTTTCTGTCTTATGGACCCCTGGGAGAATATGATGAAAGTTATGGCTCATCTCTTCAGAACATACTACTCTCCTCCCCCAGGAGTTCACTGAACCCAAGTTAAGAACTCCTGGCTCTAAAATGTGGATGGCATCAGAAATTTTGCAATTATTATTATTTTTTTTTTTGAGTTAGAGTTTCACCCTTACTGCCCAGACTGGAGTGCAATGGCGTGATCTTGGCTCACTGCAACCTCCACCTCCTGGGTTCAAGCGATTGTCCTGCCTCAACCTCCTAAGTAGCTGGGACTACAGGCATGCGTCACCACGCCCAGCTAATTTTGTATTTTTTAGTAGGGATGGGGTTTCTCCATGTTGGTGAGGCTGGTCTTGAACTCCTGACCTCAGGTGATCCACCCACCTCGGCCTCCCAAAGTGCTGGGATTATAGGCATGAGCCACAGTGTGCAGCAACAATTAATGTTTTTTTTAAAAAAACCTTGGAAATAAAAATCTAACAAACTTCTAATTTGTATTTGCTTTTGTATACTTATTTTTGAAAAGCAGGGTCAAATAAACAAGGTGATGGATAACAGATAACTGCTTTAAAAAACAGGAAAACTGGGAGCCTGGCTCGTACCTGTAATCCTAGCACTTTAGGAAGTCAAGGCAGGAGGATCACTTGAGGCCAGGAGTTTGAGACCAGCCTGGGCAACATAGTGAGATTCTATTTCTACAAAAAATTTACAAATCAGCTGGGTGTGGTAGCTTGCACCTGTAATCCCAGCTACTTGGGAGGCTGAGGTATGAGGAGTAGTAAGCTATGACTGTGCCACTGCACTCCAGCCTGGACAACAGAGTGAGACCCTATCTCTAAGAAAATAAATAAATTTTATATAGATTCATTTTTATTTAAAAAACTCTAATATCCCATCATTTATAATCTAGTAACAATAAAATTAAAATCAAAAGAATGAGAAGATTCTAGAACAAAGGAAAATAGGTACAATCTCAAAAGAAAAAAAAGTGCATTCTCTTAAAAGAAAATATCCGTCTGGCTGGGTGCGGTGGCTCACGCCTGTAATCCCAGCACTTTGGTAGGCTGAGGCGGGTGGATCACAAGGTCAAAAGTTCAAGACCAGCCTAGCCAAGATGGTACAACTCTTGTTTCTACTAAAAATACAAAAAATTAGCCGGGCATGGTGGCGGGTGCCTGTAATCCCAGCTACTCAGAAGGCTAAGGCAAAGAACTGCTTGAACTCGGGAGGTGGAGGTTGCAGTGAGCCAAGCTCATGCCACTGCAATCTGCTCCATCTCAAAAAAAAAAAAAAAAGGACCTCTCTCTCTCTCTATATATATATATATCCTTCTAAAATTTCAAAAGGTTAATTTTCAGGAAAGCAGATCCTCTCTTCCTTGGCATCATCTGTCCAACATTTTGGCAAATACCATACATATTTCACTGAGATTGATTTTGATTTTCAACTTTGAGTATTCTTGGTTCACAACCACCATTCACTCAAAAATTACGAAGCATATCATAAATAGGCTGGGTTTAACACGTTTGAAAATTTTAAACTTTCTTGTAATCCATGTCAATATTTGCTTTCATAATTAGAAACAGATGTTACACACTCCACCTAGTATGCTTATCCAACCTCCCTTGGTACATCAGACCTCTCTAAGTAAAATAAAAATGTGGAAATTCAAGAGAATAAATTTTTCCAAGTAGGAAATACCAAAACAGCAAAACCTAGTAACAGGTCAATGATATTCTAGCATATTAGACACGAAGGTCAATTTATAGGGATCTCAAACTTCCAATCACATTTGTAAAGCCCCTGGAGTACCAGGCCCTGGCAGTGTCTATGCAGCAGTGTTCATGACCTGGAAAGAACATACCTGCAAGCTTTCTCCGTGGACAAACACCTGAGCAACAGCCTCACTTCGCAGGTAGATATTTTCAATCTTTTCAGGTGCTATGTACTCTCCTTGTGCCAGCTTAAATATGTGCTTTTTCCTGTCAATAATCTTTAAGGTGCCATTCTGTTGATCAGAAGAGAGGGGGCTATGAATGGCCTGATGGCTGGTTTCCAACCAGGATGGATCCCAACACAGTGAAAAGTATTTAATGCACACTATTGATTAATTCTAGTAACATCCCACAGAGGTCAGTTATGATCCCATTTTACAGAGAGGGAAACTAAGGCTTAGCGAGACTGAGGAACTTGTCCAAAGCTATTCAGCCAAGTGCAGAGACAGAGAAGGGCTCATCAGCGCCACCACTTGACACCACTGACTGTCAGCACTAGCCAGGATTTGCTTGCCCATTTACCCTCCTGTCTGAATTATGTGCATACACATCTGGCTCACCAAGTGAGTCAAGTTCCTTAATAGCAGGAACAGAGACTCTTCCTTTCAAAGTGTTCTGCACAGAGTAAGAGTTCAAGAAATGTTTCCTACACAAAGGCCAAATTCCCGTTTCCTTCCTCGGTATCTGGAGGGGTGCTCTTGGCCCTTTGGGAAGAGTCAGTGAACTGTGAAAGTGCTCTAGCATTTCTGGACCAGACCAGCCACATCCCAGTGGTGCTGTGAGGAAAACCCTAGTCTCACTTTCACCCCCATCCCCACCCCAGGGCCACTCTCAGCTCCGTAAGTCCCCTGTAGGAAAGTGTCTAGGGTTCTCTTCTCCCACACTAGTTCTCCATTTTCAAGAAAAAGCAAATCAAGGTCCAGAGAGACTATGGGATGTGTTCGTGAGCACCACAGTAGAATTAGTTAGAACTGATATTTAATCTCTCTTGAACCTGAAGAGGGGGACTTAATTTAGCTTTAAATAGCCTGGGTATTTCAAAATCTGAAGTAATTTTGGGAGGTATTTTTCTAATCAATACAAATTCCAGAGAAGTTAAGCACCTAAAATCTACAAGAATCTGCCAATACACAACAATAAAAATTATATATGTCATTTTAGTGCTTGCAATCAGTCTAGTAATCACTTCAGCAGGTTATTGGTCAAACCAGCAGGTGGGACAGGTGAGGCTTCTTGTACAAGCTTCTCACTCCTAAGGTGGACTCTTCAGAATTTCTCTACAGTAAATGATTCTGAGACTAAATTCAACTAAATTCAAGGAGTTCATCTGATCTGTGAAACACCTTATTTTTAATGAGATGACAAACCTAAGAAACACATTCATTCCCAAATTCTTGCCCATCCTACATTCCTAGGAGACTACCACAACTTCCCCCATATCTTATTTAACTGAGGGCTCAACATCACGACGCAGTATGGCTATTTTAAAAAGCCATTCTCTCTTTGTATTCCAGTTGAGAAGCAACAACCAGAACTTATGTTAAGCATCAAAACAGGCCAAGTGTGGTGGCTCATGTCTATAATCCCAGCACTTTGGGAGGCTGAGGTGGGTGGATCACCTGAGGTCAGGAGTTTGAGACCAGACTAGCCAACATGATGAAACCCCGTCTCTACTAAAAATATAAAAATTAGCCAGGTGTGGTTGCAGGCACCTATAATCCCAGCTACTCGGGAGGCTGAGGCAGGAGAATCACTTGAACCTGGGAGGTGGAGGTTGCAGTGAGCCGAGATCGCATCATTGCACTCCAGCCTGGGCAACAAGAGCAAAACTCCATCTCAAAAATAAAAACAAAAGCATCAAAACAAAACGTATTTGCTAATTATTAAAGTGAAAATCCAACCAAGGATGCTAAGTGTAAACCTGTCCCATGCAGGAAATGGAACAGTCTCCATCATACCACTCAACAAGGAGGAAGGGAAAGAGAAAACTCAGGGTGCCCCTGCCACGTGGCAGCTGTACAGCAGACAAGATGTCTTCTTCCCTACAGTGGAACAAAACTGTCTGTGAGGAGAGGAGGCGGCAACTTACTGGTAACCATTTTCCAATGTCCCCTGTGTGTAACCAGCCGTCTTTGTCCAAAGCTTCTGCTGTTTTTGCTGGGTCCTTCAAGTAGCCCTGAAATACATTTGGCCCTTTCACACACACCTAAAGAAAAGAAGATCATCAATGAACAGCATTTACTGGGGTTTCTCCAAAGAAAACCAGTGTGTGCATGTGTGTATGTTTATGTCTGCCCCAACCTTTAGCTGGAAGCCCTAAATTCCAGGATCCAGAGGGAGTTGCCAGAGCTCTGCCGGGATCTGCGAGGGATCTCCAGTGCCCCTATGTCCCTTCCTGAATTACCTCAGCTGTGGTCAATTTGTTGGGCTAATGCTTGCCCTAGGTTCTGGCTCAAAGCTGTTGGAAAGCCCCACAGGGGATAAAATCACTTTTAGGTAACTAGCCTTCCCATTCAGTAGCCAGTAGCTGACTAATAGGTACCCAGGGCAAGTAACAGGCAGGAGCTTCGTCCCAGAACTGAGGCCACTGAGCCTTTCTTTGCAGGCTCTTGAGCCCAAATCCCTATGAGGCCTGGCAGAGGAAGGCAGGCGTCAGTGTCCCTCCTGCCCACTCCCTGAGAGCCAAACATAAATGTACCCTCAGAAGGAAGCCTGGCAGACTCCAAGATCACCGAAGTCAAGCTCAATGGCTGCACTGAGCTGCTGGGAAGTGCCACTGCATTCACAATGGCTAGCGATCACAGGAATTGGCAGCGAGAGAAAATGACAGGTGTCACTCACCTCGCCCTCGCCCTTGGCAGCCATGTAATTCATTTCTTCCACATCAACAAGTTTTATCAAATTGCAAGGCATTGGGGCCCCAACATGACCTGTATATTAAATAAGCAAATAGACATTCTTAAGGGGACTAACAATAACTTCAAGTCAGATTATTCTGATAGCAAACAGGATTCCACATGAGAGAAAAAGCTGGGATAAACTTCTGAGTTCTGCAATTATAGCCATTCTCTCCTAGTATGATTTAACAGAGTCTATCTTAGACTAGAGAGGAACATATTTAGTCTCTTCAGGACCTTTCCCAAGTGTACTGGTCTGAGTTATTTACGAGTGATCTGGGGTCTCTGTGAATGTTCCTAAGAACACCTGGAAGTAGGCGCTCTCAAACCTTCAGCCGGCTCCTACCCTCCCAAACACCCACACCCGTTACTAGCACTCATCTCACACAGACTTCTTAGTGTCCCTGCTCTAGGTAAGAAGAGAGAACATATGCAGCTTTGGCAAACTTCACGCAACACTTGGTTCTGATCAACACGGCCTTTATTTCCTTACATATGAAGAAGCATGTCTTACAGTTTTTACTAAGATGGGGCAGTGCTTATTTCCACAGCTAACTTAACTCTCTTGCCAAAGCCTGTTAAGACTGGGTTGTCTTTTCCAAAAGCAGCAACAACAGACATTAGGTATGTTTTAAGAGTGTCACAAATAATTATTCCTGTTTTAATAATTTGAGCTTCTAGAGATCAGTATTCCAAATTCTCTGTCTGTTAAGGAAACTGAGGTTAAAAGTTAAACAAATGCCATAAAGAAGATTCACAGACTGTGCCAGTTCCAGTAGAAGTATGCTACTAGACAGTGCTAGGTTCTAGAATCTATGTTACTAGACGGTGCTAAGACTTGTAATACTCCAAATAAGCTGGGGAAGTTTATTTATCACAGTGTAGAATTTACTACTCGGGTGATACAGAGGAAGCACAGAAGTTCTGCAGTCAGGCTGGGGTTGAAATCCTGGCTCCAAAGCGTAATGCTGTGTAAATTCTCATACATTATTTATGTGTTACTTAAGCAACCACCTATAATTTCCTCTGAGAAGTACCAGTACTATCTCACAGGGACACTGTTGGGATTACACTGACATTAGGTACCTCCTAAGCACCTATTGTAGAGGCTTATCCATGACAGGTGCTCAATTATTTGTTTGTCCTCCTTTTTCCTTTTGAGAAAAGACTCTTTGAGAAAAAGGACTTGTATTTATTCCTATTGGTAGTCCCAACACCTGGCATAGCACACAGCACAAATTTAATAACTATTTGTTGTTTAAAATGACCAGCAAATAACGAGACCCTACTCAACTACTAGGAAGCTCTGTTGGGCCAGACATTCTCAATCTGGAACTCAGGCCCCCTCTCAGATATCACTGGTAGCGTCTAGGCAAGTCTCTGCTGCCACCAGCTTTACGGCCAGATTCCCAACACCACCCCTCAGTCGCCAGAGGCGCCTTCCCCACAGTGCCCTGACACAGAGTGTTCGCCCCCAGCCCTAGTGATCAGAGACACAGACACTGTTTAAGATGGTTAATGAACCAATCAGTGATTAACCCAATTCCAGACACACCAAAATAACCCAGTATGAATCACAAAATTCCAAAAAGGAGCCTCCCCCAGTTATACCTGCAGTCCAGTCTCCAGGCACGGTCAGGCAGCACCCGGCAGTGCACTCGGTCTGTCCATAGCCTTCATAAAACTGGGGCACCAAGAGACGGCACATTATTAAGGAGAGCACAGTCACACCTTTGCTGGAAGTGCACAATGAAGTCTCACTAACTCCCAAGTCATGACTGCCTGTGGTGAAATCTCATTTCAAATGGTCTTCAGTAAGTTCATTCAATGGTCCAGTATGCTTTACAACAGCATGTACACACCTTCACCCCTCTGCCAACACCAGCCGTCACCCAGGTGCACCTTCTACTTAACTTCCCGTGGCCAAGTAAGGGAGAAGCCCTATGTGACTGGTCACCACCCAACAGTAGTGAACTCGCTTGGCCAATTCATAGGACGTATACCCCACACACATCCTGTCACCAAATCCTCCTTTCCCCCTTTAGTCCAGGTTCTCAGCATGGTGTGCAGGTAAGCTCATCACCTGTGACCCATTCCATGCCTACATGCCTGCTTCTAATGGTGTGTCTTGTGTCTGACCCTAGAGAAAATTCAACAAATGGCAGATACACACATTCCCCTGCCTAGGGTAAAAAAATATATATGCTTGCTTCTCCATATACATCTATATATATCTCTTCCAAACAAAAATAAAACACACACACAAAGTGGAGGGTGGGAAAGACTGGGGTGATGTTGGTCAAAAGACACAAAAGTCTCCATCAAGAGGAATGGGTTTAAGAGCCCCATAGTAAGGTGACTACAGCTAACAATGTATCGTTTACTTGAAAACTACACAGAGGGTAGATACCACGTGTTCTCACCACAGGAAAAAAAAAGCATGTGAGGTGTCTGGACGCAATGGCTCATGCCTGTAATCCCAGCACTTTGGACTTTGGGAGGCCGAGGCAGGTGGATCAGGAGGTCAGGAGTTCAAGATCAGCCTGGCCAAGATGGTGAAACCCCATTTCCACTAAAATTACAAAAAATTAGCTGGGTGTGATGGTGCACACCTGTAATCCCAGCTACTCGGGAGGCTGAGGTAGAAAACTGCTTTAGCTCGGAAAGCTGAGGTTGCAGTGAGCCAAGACTGCGCCACTGCACTCCAGCCTGGGCGACAGGGCAAGACTCCATCTCAAAAGAAAAAAGAAAAAGTATGTGAGGTGGGACACACGTTAATTAGCTCAATTTAGCCATCCCACAATGTTTACATACATCAAAACATCATGTTGTACACCACAAATACAGATACTCTGGTCAATTACAAAAGAAGACACACACACACACAGAGTGCAAACGACATTTGCTGCAGAGGCAAACTGGGCGTCCTAGTCTGGGAGAATCAAGTGCCATAAAATCCACCTCACCTGACAGCCCAGGGCTGCTCTGAGGAACGTCAGCACAGTGGCAGACACCGGTGCGGCTCCTGTGACCATCAGCCGGACTCTTCCGCCCAGGCTCGACTTGCAAGGCAGGGAGAGTGGGAGAAGGTGAGGGTTACACATCTGGAAGTCGGCGGCCTCTCGACCAAAGAGGCCTACTTGGGGCCCTGTTCCCTAACCCACAGCCCTTCTGCAGGCCACACGGAGAACTCCTGGCGCTCACAGTGCCAACACAGGGCACAGTTTGTCTCCACCTGCGACTGTCCTGTTCCCTTCCAGTGCGTTTGGAAGTCAGTCCCACCTCTGCAGAAGCTATTTCAGGGAACCAGAACAAGACTGGGGGATCTGTGGCAACTACCCCAATTCTGGCCTTCTGCGGGGCATAATATTATTAACCATTATCACTCATGCTTAAAAAATTACCTTAAGTGTGACATACTTGTTCCAGAAAAACGAAACAAAATGAAGAATTAGAAAGGCTACACTACCCTGAATCCTTTTCCCCCTAGATGGCTGCACTACTACTTATCTTAGAAACTGACGCCTATTTAATGGCTTTGCCTTAGTTTCTAAACATGTGCCAGAATTAATAGAAACATGTCATTTTCTCCCTTACCTTCGTCTCTCTAACAAAAAAAACCTCATAGAACTCTTAAAACCTAAGCTGGTTGCCATGAGAACGGCAGCTGTGAGCCACGTGCTACCTGTATTTTGTGGAAGATCAGCTTGTCCCACAGGCTGTTGTTTCTGATGATGCCGCTGCGGAGTTCTGCTTCTTTCCTCTTGGAGGCAAAGTCCAAGAGCCATCGCTTCAGTGTGGTGTTTGCTTGTCCAAAAATCTAATAAGGCAAGACATGAGAAGGTTTTCACACTTATTAGGATGGCCAGAGACCAAGAATGTGGAGAAACTGGAACACTCATATGCCACTGGGGAACACAAAATGGTGCAGCTGCTCTGGCAGACAGCCTGGCCGGTCCTCTAATGGCCACACATGCTCAGCACAGGATCAGCAGTTCCACACCTTGGTACACACCCAGGAGCAACGAAACATACAGCCCCAAATGCCCCTCAAGTAGAAATGCATTGGCCAGGTGTGGCTCACACTTGTAATCCCAGCACTTTGGGAGGCCAAGGTGGGCAGCTCTCCTGAGCTCAGGAGTTTGAGTCCAATGTGGCCAACATGATGAAACCCTGTATCTACAAAAAAAAAAAAAAAAAAAAAAAAAATTAGCAGGGCATGGTGGTGCATGCCTGTGGTCCCAGTTACTCAGGAGGCTGAGGTGGAAGGATTGCTTGAGCCCTGGAAATGGAGGCTGCAGTGAGACATGATCACACCACTGCACTCCAGCCTGGACAATGGAATGAGAGCTGGTCTCAAAAAAAAAAAAAAGAAAGAAAGGAAGAAGAAGCAGCAGCAGCAGAGGAAGCAGCAGAAGACAGGGAGGAGGAGGAGGGGGGGGGGGAGGGGGAGGAGGAATGGATAAATAGAATGTGTTCTATCCATACAGTGGAATACTATTTTGCCATTAAAAGGAATGAAGTGCTAACATGTGCTACATGGATGCTAGTGAAAGAAGCCAGTCACAAAGAAGCACATACAGCATGATTCAATCCATGGAAAAGTCTGGAATAGAGAAATACACAGATTTAGAACACAGATGAGTGTATGCTTAAGGATGGAGGGGGTCCGGGGATGACAGCTAAAGATTAGGTAAGGGATTATCTTGGAGGTGGTAACAACGTTCTAAAATTGATTGTCGTGATGGCTTCAGAACTCTGTGACAGTACTCAAAACCTTTGAATTATACACTTTAAATCAGCAAATTATTCAGAGTGTGTATTATACGTCAATAGAGCTGTTCTTTTAAAAACTGTTTTAAAAAAACATTAAAAACATAAGAAGGTTCTGAGAGATGACAGAAGCCCTGCCTCCAAATAAAGAGTATTAATACTGCCCAGTGAAAACTCATTCTGGAGACTACTCATGCCCCAGGCGCCTGGCCCTGGCTGTGTGGTCCACAAGATGATACCCACCACAGAGGAGCTAGTGTTCTCTTGGGCTCTGCTGTGGCTCAGTCACTTCTTTCAATGTGGCCAAATAAGTAATGTTTTACATGTCCATGCAAGAAGCTTTACAATTAAGAAAACCACTTCATAGTCACTATCCTCATGTGATCCCATTAGCAACTTCTGAGACAAACAGTAGGAGAGAAGAGGTAACAGTCCATGTTATACATGAGGAAGCAGAGGCTCAAAGCATTTATTGTAAAAATAAAATGACCTCCCACCTTACACTTGTATTGTGACTACTGTGACTATGATTTACAAAGTGTGTTCATGCATTTTCTCTTATAATCCTTATCAACAACTCTGAGAGGTAAATGCGTTCTAACTTTACAGATGAGTAAACTGAAGTTCTGCAAGATTAAGAGGATTGTCCAGGGTCATACATATGATGGCATATGGCACAGCCCAATTCACACCCAAGCCCCTGCTTCCAAGTCAGTGCTCAGTCCTGGGACTTTGTTGTTTGGAACTTACTCGGTCGAACATCCGGTTCAGCAGTCTCGGGACCACAGGGAAGACAGTGGGTTGAAGTACCTTGAGGTCATCCATAAGTAGCCTGATATCTCCTTGGAAAAATCCGATTTTAGCTCCGTGACACAGCATTACACACTACAGGGGTAATGGAAACAACAAACATTTTATCATCACAGCAGGGTTTACACAACATATAGACAACACACAAGATTTTAGCATTTCAGGCCAGTTTCCAGAAATCTTAAATTTCCTAAATATAGATAACTTAAAAAAAAAAAACCGTGCATTGACTAGTCATTGTACAATATGGAAATGTGGTATTTCTCCTGGTCATCCTGAAGATACAGGAGTTAGTAAAAAAACAGGCTATGTTGTTTTTAGTGATGATCACAGAGATTCTACTCTCTTGGTGTGGTAATAAGTATTTGCTGAATGAATGACATGGTATTACATACTCTAAATATTTTTTAGTGGCTGGGCACAGTGGTTCATGTCTGTAATCCCAGCACTCTGGGAGGCTGAGGGAGGCAGATCACTTGAGGCCAGGCGTTCCAGCCCAGCCTGGCCATGCTATGGTGAAACCCCATCTCTACTAAAAATACAAAAGTTAGCTGGACTTGGTGGCAGGTGGCTGTAGTCCCAGTGACTTGGGAGGCTGAGGCTGCAGAATCGCTTGAACCCAGGAGGCAGAGGTTGCAGTGAGCCAAGATTGTGCCACTGCACTCCAGCCTGGGCAACAAGAGGGAGACCCTGTCTCAAATATATATATAGCATTCTAGAAACTTTACTTTTAATTTATTCTCAAAATAAAAACTTAATTATATGCCTATAGTCCAAGTTTATTAAAGCCTCGCTTTCTTTTGTTTGAATCTAACTAAAAGTTTCTGCAAGACCACCAAGTATGAAGTTGTGATGCCAGAGTATCTAACACCAGAGTGGCTTACCATTCAGCTGGGATACACTGTGCAATTTTTTTCCTGTCTAGTACAAACCGTACTGGTAAGCCATATGGACTTAACAGTTTGCCTATTTTAAATTTAAAAAAGATTCAAAAGATGACGCAAGGAAGTACAAACGTTCTCTGACTTAAAAGCAGAAACCACAAGAAAGGTACACCATGGTTCACTGTGTAACAATTACAGCTCAGAAGGCTTCTGTTCAGTGTGGCCTGCCTTCTAGGTACACCTCTAAAACAGGTACAGCAACTCGTTTGAGATTGCTTCATAAACCCAGAAGATCCTGAGGTGTGCAGGAAGTAGAAGGAACAGATGGCAGACGGGATCTAATTGCCTTCGATCCTTTGTGGTGAGCAAATCCTACAGGGCAGCAGTCCTGTCTCTGTCTCCAATACAGCGGTAGGCACACAGCTGGCACTCAGTAACTACTCACTAAACGAATGAATGGTGCCCATTGTTTTTTCCTATAGTATAAAATCCAAAATTGTCCAAGAAGGAAAAAAGTGGTTCTTGGTCAGTTTTAAAATTAGTCACACAGTTGAGTACAGGGAGCCTAGGCAAAGGTCAACTCAAAGATCATCTTCTTTTTCCAAGGGCACTGAGAATATTGGTGAAAAAATTAGTCTCTCTTTCTTCAGGTCAATAATTTAATATATGTAAAAAAAAGAAAAAATTAGTCTCATGCCAACTTGTGCATTATGAACAAGCACACTAAAAAATAGAGACTTCTTACAGAACGGAAGCCTCACTGGGCTTTGTAGAACTGAATTAATAATGACATACTTTTAGAGGTGATCTTTCTGTACTCATGTCCATATTAGTATCCTTCAAAAGTCTGAGCTCCTGATTTAAAAATGCATGATTAAATTCAAGTATCCTATTCAAACTCAGAAAAAGAATTTATATTCTCTCAAATAATCTGCACCGTTTCTAAAACAGGGCTGAGCAAAGAATTCTCTATAGGGATGACAGTCTGTACATTACACTTACCAGCATGAGCTGTTCATACATGTGTGCAAGTGGTAAAAACGAAATGTGTGTGTCACTGGCATTCAAGGCAAGTACTTTCTGTAAAACACAACAACTTAGCAGAACATACACAAACAAGCAAGCAAGGAAAACAAAACTAAACGCCTACCTCTACAACTCTCTCAAACATATGGGCGAGAGGCAAGAAAGATATCAAAATATCATCTGGGCAAGGAATGACTGTATTCTGTAAGCAAAGACACCAGCAAGGCAGAAAAGCATTAAGACTTCCAGTAATTTCCCTTTTATTTCAGAGCACATAGTTCCTCAACACTAAGGAGGAATAGCTTTTGCTTATGGTCTGTAATTTTTTCTCACCAAATAATAAAATGAAAACCAAGGGGCATGGTGGCTCATGCCTGTAATCCCAGCACTTTGGAAGGCCGAGGCAGGTGGATCACTTGAGGTCAGGAGTTCAAGACCAGCCTGGCCAACATGGTGAAACTTCTTCTCTACTAAAAATACAAAAATTAGTGAGACGTGATGGTGCATGCCTGTAATTCCAGCTACTCAGGAGGCTGAGGCAGGAGAATCGCTTGAAACCAGGAAGCGGAGATTGCAGTGAGCCAAGATTGCACTCTCAAATTAAAAAAAAGAAAAAAGAAAGAAAAGCAATACTTTAATTATTCAAATAAAGTGGAAGTCACTCCTAATAACAAAGTAAAGCCACTTCAGGACTTTACTCAAAACAAGGAAAATTTTGCCCAAATTGGAAGGTTAAGGGATTATGTGCTCTAATCAGTTAGTATTTCATCATTACAGTATTCCAAAACCCAGCAAGTTCAATTATACCTTAAGAAATATAGGACTCATTTCAACATAAAATTCCGTATTATGTTGGAAAGGAAAAGGAGGAGAGAAGATAAAAGAAGGTAGATTTTCAAGGTCCTTAGAGTATTTTGAGTTTGACCAACATTTTTACCTTAAAGCCCTACTTCATTCCATGAAAAATACCACAATTTGTTTAACGCAACTTCAGATCTGGCACCCAGGAATTTGTTCTCCTATAAAATGCTGATCATGATGGGTCCATAGGCAGATTAAATTTGGACATCTGGTTTCCGTCACAATGGGCCTTACTTAGGGCAGGCAGAGTGAGGGTTTGTATAGAATACTCATGTTATTAACATAAATAATTCTGGCCAAAACAGGAGGTGTCCAATAGCAGCTGCTGTCACACCAACTAAGAAATGAGGGCACTGTCGTTACCTAGGGGATGACGTACCAAGTTCTGAGCCATGCCCTTTCCCTTCCTAAAGCTGGGTCACCCTTAATAATAATGTGACAATGGATGAAAGCATCAATCCTGAGCAAACACAGCAGCCCCAGAAGCACTGGATGTGGGCCGAGCATGCTATAATCTTAGCTTGATTTTATTCAAGTCTGACAGGCATATCAACTAGCACTTCTCAGAATGAAATTGTTATATTACTATGAGAAATCAGACTCCATACGATCTATACTTTTCCATTTTCTAATTTAGTACAAAAATATTGTTCATTATCATGATTAGACATTACAAAGCTGAGAAGATACTGATATTGTACTTGATATTGTAATTGATTTGATATTATAATTGACTTTAAACAAAGTTCTATAATCATTTGCATCAATGAGCCACCAATACATTTTAAGTTTTCTTTGAAGGCCAATTAGGAAATTAAAATTTTACTTTGGTAAGGTACTAAATGTTGAACTCTGTTTAGAAAGTATATACTTTTTTTTTTTTTTTTTTTTTTTTTTAAGAGACGGGGTCTCGCTATGTTGCCCAGGCTGGAGTGCAGTGGCTATTCACAGGCGCGATCCCACTACTGATCAGCACGGGAGTTTTGACCTGCTCCGTTTCCGACCTGGGCTGGTTCACCCCTCCTTAGGCAACCTGGTG
>CAUYQU010069698.1:0-46836 GCA_963574635.1 Cheracebus regulus
AGGAGACGGAAGGGGAGGGGAGGGGAGGAGAGGGGAGGAGGGGAGGGGGGGAGGGGAGGGGAGGAGAGAGGAGGAGAGGGGGGGAGGGGAGGGGAGGAGAGAGGAGGAGAGGGGAGGAGAGGGGAGGAGAGGGAGAAAACTTGGGACAGGGGAGTGGAAAGTGCAGGAAGCAGTTAAGGTTCATTAGAAATACAGCTCAGTTGCTTAAGTATCCCAGGGGTAGGCGCATTGTGGAGATTTTAAGGTAAGTACATTTAGTTACTAAAACCTGTCTGATACAAAAAGGTGTTCAGTTAGGAAGTGTTCCCTTTTTCTTTTGATTTTGTTTCATTCTAAGCCAGATCTGAGAATGTAAGTTCAACCTAAGACTTTTAGACAACCCACCACCACCACCAAACTTTATTGGGTGAGGCTGGAGACAGGTCAAGACCTAAGCAAACTGCTAAGACTGAGCCAAAACTCAAGAGAGAGCTAACTGTTTCTTTCAAAAACATGAATTTGCTATTTATTGCCATTTCTATATTTGATGCCATTATTAGAGCAAATATAACTCTGCCACATATAGGATTACTTTCTGGCCAAATAGGTGAGTGCCCATATCAGCTAGTGTGCTATGCTTCATTTATTTCCCAGAAGGCAGTATAATAGGCTTTCAGATTTTATCCTTATTATTAACAAAATCATTTTGTACCTTTTAAAGGGATTTGATTTTTAAGCCCTTTTTTAAAACCATATGGTTTGGTTAACATAGTAACTATATGCCTTCCATTAAAGTTATTTAACATTTCAAAAAAATTATTTTATGACAAGATATCAAAACAAAGCAAAACTCTCCAGTTTCCTTGCTGTTAAATAGGGAGGCTTTCCGTAAGTGTTTTTTTTTTTTTCTTTTTAACATTTAACAAAATAAATGGAAGGTTACTAGAAGAGGGAGCTTTTAGGACTGGGAAATATGGTCCAAGATATAAAATTTTTTATTTTAATGGGCAGATTTTTCACCTCTGATAGTATACATGTATCTTTTTTAAGAAGAAGCAAAAATTATTGGGTCTTAGCTATACATTTCATTTCTGAGGCCAAACCATGGGATTTCTTTTAGCTACCTTGGTGATAGTAGTAGCCTGTATAGTCATATTAATTCATCATAAACTCATGGCTGTGTTCCCATTCAGCAGACATTTAAAACCACTGCTGCCTCCCTGTGGCCTAGGTCAGGGTTCCTTCACTTGAATGTGTATATGAATCTCCATAAAATGTGTCATCTTGTTTAAAAATCATGATGTTAAAATACAAATTCTGACTCAGGTCTGAGGCAAGTCTGAAGTTCTGCATTTCTAACAAGCACCCAGGGGGTGCTGATGCTGCTGGTCCACAGACCACCCTTCAAGTGCAAGGGCCAGAGAACAGTAGTGGCACCTGTGGGGTCTAGAAGAGGAAATGGGGAATAGGCAGCTAGAGGTTAGATGTGGTAAGCCTTCTTGTTGGATTAACTCCCTTTATTCTCTCACTCGCTTCTATTGTCATTTTTTGTGAGGAGTAGGTTGAGAGGTTCTGAGTGAAGCCCAGTTGCAACCATTTTGCCCCTTCTCTCCTCACTCTCAGAGGCAGATAGGAGGGACCAAGTCTAGAAACTTTCTACATTTTGTGTTGCCCATTTTTTAGCCATTAATAGTAATGATAGTTATCCACAAGGCACTTTTGTATGTGTTACACTTTTATCTTCACATAAGTCCCATAAAGTTCCCCATTTTACAAATGAAAAAACTGCACTACAGAACAGTCAACTTACCTGAGGTTATAGACTAGTAAGTACAGAGTTAGGACAGGAACTCAATTCTCTCCCTCCAAATTCAAAATGAATGATGACATAGCTGCCTATCAAAATAAAGATATAGTTGAAAGGATGATATAACCCAATTAGCAACTGATTCAAATGAAAATATCCCTGCCTACTAGTTTGTCTTGAAAGTTGTAACTCACAAAGTCTGTCTGATACCTGATTAATTAACTTGAATATAATTACTTTTGTTTACCTACCTATAAACTCAAGGGAAAATCTATCCTCTTGCCCCTTATTAATAGAGTCATTACTGTAGCTGTGAGGCAGTGAAGACTGCACAGTGCAGTGGAAGAACAGAATGTGTTTGTTGCTCCAGCCTATTGGAACCAGAAGTTGAGACTTGCATTTTCTGCTCAGACTGCTGGCTTCTGTTTCTAGCTTCTGGCATATACTGGGGCTGACTCACTCACCTCTCTTTGTTCTCTCTGTCATTATTAGGGTAGTTAAGCCCAAAGTGGCTTCCATGGAGGAGATGGCCACCTTCCACACTGACGCTTATCTGCAGCATCTCCAGAAGGTCAGCCAAGAGGGCGATGATGATCATCCAGACTCCACAGAATATGGGCTAGGTAAAGTTATTACTAGGCGTTGATGGGAGATGGACAACCTAATTTTTCTATAACTTGTATGATGGTTTTTTCTATTTTTAATTAAGAAATCATGTGTTTTGAGTCTCACCCATATCAAAAAATTTAAAAGAAAAAGAAATCATGTGTTAACTGTCGATCTTAATCTTTGGGTTTAGCCACATATAACTCACTAAACAAGCAAGCCATATGAGTTGAACAAAACCAAATGATGAGTCAGATGAAAGAAAACCTTTCAGTTGCTTAGGCCCTAGTGGCAGTGCTCAGATCTGGTCTGGCTATATATTTGCTGATTTTGCTGTCCTGTGACCTTGTATCTTAATGGAGTACAGATTTATGTTTTGGCTAAGTTTTCTACCTCGCCCCTCATTAAACAGCTGCATTTTTTAAAACTGTAAGTGACCAGCAGGATAGTCTAGAAAAACAGCATGGTTTAGCAGAGGAACTGAACTAGGGGTCAAGAGAGCTGGATCCCAGGCCTGGCTCTGTGTGACCACTGACAAAACATATCACCTCTCAGGCTTGGTTTCTCTATCTGTAGCCCGTGACTAGTTCATCATGAAGGTTTATCCTTTCTAGCTCTAGCCTTTAAAAAAATTATATCCCAAACATTGGAGTTGTTTCTATCAGTTGGAGCTGATATTAGCACGGTGGCTTTTTAGTAGGTTATGTTGTTGTCACACCTCAACCTATTCCTCTTCTTTTCCCAGTTCATCTTTTAACCAGCTCTTCTGATTTTTGCCTTAAGGTTATGACTGCCCAGCCACTGAAGGGATATTTGACTATGCAGCAGCTGTAGGAGGAGCTACGATCACAGCTGCCCAGTGCCTGATTGATGGAATGTCCAAAGTAGCAATTAACTGGTCTGGAGGGTGGCATCATGCAAAGAAGTAAGAAAATGACCTTTCTGTTTTCTGACTCTTTTCTTTAGTCAGTTTCTCAGCTATGTAAATTCATGCTTATTATATTGACATTTATAGAGAGACATTTGTGTATGTGGCAGTTTACAAGGCATTCTGAAGAAATGCAAGTGAAATAGAAAAAAGATGACCTAATATAGTGGGAAGTACACTGTTGAAAGGCAGGACACTTGGGCTTTACACCTAGTTTTTCTGTTAACTTGGCTAACTGACTTGGACGGACTATCCTCCCTAGGCCTCAGTTTCTTCATTGGTAACATGAACAGGACAAAGGATACAACTAGACAGTCTCTAAATTCCTTTTCAGCTTTGTAAAAATTCCCTTGTCTTTAAGGGACTTACAATCTAGAAACATTAACAAAATTAGAATAATTAGAAAACAACATTAGTTATGGTACCAATGGAATATATGTATGAGCTGAAGAGACTTATCAGTAGAAAGAAATTAATCATGGAAGTCTTGGCAAAAGTGAATTTTAGAGCTAGTTCTTAAAAGAAGTGGCAAACAGATTTTTGAAAAGGTGGGAAATTGATGAGAATAGGTTTAAAACAAAAGGCTGAAGAATCAAGAAGGGGGCTCATGCTGCCATCTCTAAAGAAAGTAGCAACCCAGTTAGATGAATCTCAAAGACAAAAGGCTTGTGAAAAGGCTCTTCCTAGGTGCTTCTTGGAGTTACAGGAGAAGTCCTTTTGGAGTGTTTGTTTGTTTTTTGAGATGGGGTCTCACTCTGTCACTCAGGCTGGAGTGTAGCAGCTTGATCTTGGCTCACTACAACCTCTGTCTCCTGGGTTCAAGTGATTCTCCCGCCTCAGCCTCCTGAGTAGCTGGGATTACAGGTACCCACCATCATGCCCAACTAATTTTTGTATTTTTGTAGAGATGGGGTTTCACCATGTTGGCCAGGCTGGTTTTGAACTCCTGACCTGAGTTGATCTGCCTGCCTCCACTCAAAATGCTGGTATCACAGGTGTGACCTACCATATCCAGCCACCTTCTGGAGTTTTATGTTAACGTGTCTAAACTGCAGTAGTTTGTCTGAGAAGGATTTCTGGGCCTTCTTCAGCATTTTGTACTTTGTTTGATATTTCTATAGTACTTAATCCACACTGAGGAAGAAGGATTTTTTTAAACTATGAATTTGTCAATCTTCTGTCTGAGAGAAATGAAGCCACTGTGGTAGTAACTACCAATGCATCATTCACAAATCAATTGTTCATGCAATCAACTGTGACCTTGATACTCTTAGGTGCTCTTGAGTCAAGAGAAAACAGTACTTTGTTTTTCACAATAAAATACAGCGCAACTTCAGCATATGCAGGTTAAGATAGTAACAAAAAATTTTTTCCATCAAATTAACAGATTTTGGGGCCAAGAAAGTCCTTGAAAGGGTTTACTACTAGAATTTACTAGTTAGGCAACAGAGCAAAGGAAATCAATGTTTTAGTAATGAGTCTTATATGGTCTTTAAAACAGAGACAAGCTGCCTTTTGTTAGCTTTTGCTTGCTTGCCTGCTTGCTTTCTTCTTTCTTCCTTTTCTTTTCTTTTCTTTTTTTCTTTTTTTTTTTGAAATAAAAACAAGGTCTCCCTATGTTGCCCAGACTGATCTTGAACTCCTGGACTAAAGGGATCCTCCCTCCTCAGCCTTCCAAGGTGCTGGCATTACAGGCATGAGCCACCACACCCAGCCTCTTTCTTTCTTTCTTGTTTTGTTTTTTAGAGACAAGGTCTCTCTCTGTCACCCAGGCTGGAGTGCCGTGGTGCAATCATAGCTCACTGCAGTCTTGAACTCCTGAGCTCAAGGGATCTTCCCACCTCAGCCTTCCAGGTAGCTAGGACTACAGGCATGTGCTACCATGCTTGGATAACTTTTTTTTTTTTTGATAGAGATGAAGTCTTGCTATGTTGCCCAGGCTGGTCTCAGATTCCTGGCCTCAAACTGTCATTCCACCTTGGCCTCCCAAAGTGCTGGCATTACACATGAGAGCCATTGCGCCCAGCCTGCTTTTTTTTTTTAAGTTCAAAATAAAGACAATGATTGCTAGGAGAAAAAAATGACCCTCTCCCCTTCCAGCTACATAGTGAAAGGAGAAAACCAAGCTTCTCTGAACGAAGGACTTCTAGGTCCTCTTGGGCTTAGCAAGTTGAGAAGAAAAGTAGTGTGACTTCATAGAAAAGGCCCACTCCTATGAATCAGATCCAGTTTATTATGCATTTAAATTCATGTCAGAAAGCCTGCTAGGGCCTCGGTCATTTTCCAGTGGAGTACTCTGCTTCTTAATACTGTTTTGCTGCCAAAGGAAGCACACTCTGTCTTGACCCAATCATGCCTGCTTCTGAGCTGCACACAGACATGGGGATACCCACATATATTGCCTTAACTGTTTTAAACATCTTTCAGCTGATCCTGCATGGAAACAGACATTCCTGCAGTAAATATAAATTACAGAGAGTCTTTAGAGATTGCCCCAATCTAGGTCTGAATTGCATGGTGTTCTTGGCATATCTAGAACCTCTCTGTAGATGGACTACAGCCATTTAGGCCACAAACTTACATCTAGCCAGCATTTACCTATTATAATCACAATATTTGTTTAAACTTCCCATCCCCAAATATATGTACAGATTCATACATGCCATTTATTCATTGAACAAGCATTGATGAAGCACTTACTATATGTTGAATGTATGTTTATCATCACCAATAAGCAGAGATATAGAAATTGAAGCAAGATATATTGTTTCCCCTACCAAGTTTGAAAAAAAAATTCTTTATTTCAAAATATCCAGGTGGTGGAAGGATTACAATGAAATTGACAGAACCCCTTTTGAAAACTTTGGAAGCGTTAAGAATGGGAAAAAATATTCATACCAGTTGCCCCAGTAACAATATTCTTGGCAATCTATTCTAAGGAAATAAACCAATCCTACCTGCAAGAAATTTACATCTTAGGAGTAAGACAGCAAATAGTTGCATTTGAAAGCTAAAAAGAATGATTTTCAGAGACTATTCTACAAAAGAAGAGTAATGAAAGACTAATACTATTAGATATTAAGCATCCAAAACTACAATAATAAAAATACTGGTATAAAATTAGACAGATAAGTTGTATACCTACCCTCAACGAAGAGAACAGTTATAAAGAATTTATTACGAAGGATGCATTGCAAGTGAATGGGAGTTGAAAGGTCTGTTGAGTAAATGAATGGTATTGTGACAGCTTCTAGCATTATACTCTCATCTACTGTAATAAACTAAAATAAATGACAGCTAGATTGAAGAGTTAAATATAAAAAAGCAAGTTTAAAAAACTAGAGTGGATGGATATTTATCAAGCTTCTAAAGGGGAAGAATTTTCTAAGCTTAGAAAGTAATTTTTAAAAATCACAAAAAGATCAAATCTGACTTTATAAAATTTTAAAACCAAAATAACTTTTAAAAGGTTTTTTTTGGCTGCTTTTAAAATAAAATCTAAACACAGTCTCAAAAAGCCTATGTGACATAAATATGACAAAGTGTAATAGGCTTGTATTATCTAACTCACTCCTACAATATAATGTATAAGAAGAAATATGAACAAAGAACATGAATAGACAATTTACAAAGGAGTTTAAGTACAATTGGAAAACATGAGAAAATGTTCATCACCACTAATCAAAGAAATGCAAATTTAAAAAATTAGGTAAGCCTCTTTTTAAGCCTATATTTAACATAATTGCAAAAGATGGTACTCAGTTTCCTAGTGAGTGTGGTTTGGAACAAAGTATTTTGGTAGCCAGTATGTGTTAATGCCCTTTGATCTGGTAATCTTACTTCTGGGAATGTGGCCTAAAATTTTTTTTTAATATGGGAAACAAACTATTTTCATGAAAGTATTTATCAGTGTCATTGATAAAATTTAAAAAATTAACATAACATGAATGCCTACCATTAAAGAATGGTGAATCCACTCCCTAGCATATTATGCTATCGTTTTACTTTTTTTTCTTCTGTGCAGAACTTTTGGGTTTTATTTATTTATTAATTTATGAGACAGGGTCTTGCTCTGTCACCCAGGCTGGAGTGCAGTGGCACAGTATCGGCTCACTGCAATCTCCGTCCCCCAAAGCTCAAGCAATCCTCCCACACCAGACTCCTGAGTAGCTGGGACTACAGGCACACACCACCACACCTGGCTTTTTTTTTGTAGAGATGGGGTCTTGCCATGTTGCCCAGGCTGGTCTTGAACTCCTGGGCTCAAGGGATCAGCCTACTTTGCCTTCCCAAAGTGCTGGGATTACAGTTGTGTGCCACCATGCCCAGCCTTATACTGTTATTTTAAATAATGATTATAAAGATTATACAGAACTTCAGATAAATACTTGATGTGTGTCAATAAAAAAGCAGGTCCTAAAAATGTATGCACATTGCAATCACAGCTTTGTAAAACACATATGAAGAAAAAAAGACTGGTGCAAATGACAACAGTGGTTCTCTTAGAATAACAATAATATAGTGGCAGAATTATTTTTTCTCCCAAATATTTTTTATTTTTTTAATTTAATTTTTTACAATTTTTAATTTTTTTATTTCAATAGGTTTTTGGGGAACAGGTGGTGTTTGGTTACATGAGTAAGTTCTTTAGTGGTGATTTCTGAGATTTTGGTGCACCCATCACCCGAGCAGTGTACCCCGCACCCAACATGTAGTCTTTTATCCCTTTCTACCCCCCACCCTTTCCTCCGAGTCCCCAAAGTCTAATGTATTGTTCTTATGCCTTTGTGTCTTCATAACTTGTCTTCCACATGAGTTAGGACATATGATGTTTGGTTTTCCATTCCTGAGTTACTTCACTTAGAATAGTACTCTCCAATTCCATCTAGGTTGCTGTGAATGCCATTATCTCATTCCTTTTTATGGCTGTGTAGTATTCCATGGTGTATATATGCCACATCTTCTTTATCCACTTGTTGATTTATGGACATTTGGGCTGGTTCCATATTTTTGCAATTGCAAATTGTGCTGCTATAAACATGCATGTACAAGTATGTTTTTCATGTAATGACTTCTTTTCCTCTGGGTAGATACCTAGTATTGGGATTGCTGGATAAAACGGTAGATCTACTTTTAGTTCTTTAAGGAGTTTCCGCACTGTTTTCCATAGTGACTATACTAGTTTACATTCCCACCAGCAGTGTAAAAGTGTTTCCTTTTCACTACATCCACCACAACATCTATTATTTTTTGATTTTTTGATTATTGCTATTCTTGCCGGAATGAGGTAGTATCACATTGTGGCTTTGATTTGGATTTCCATGATCATTAGTGATGTTGAGCATGTGTTCATATGTTTGTTGGCCATTTGTATGTCTTCTTTTGAGAATTGTCTATTCATGTCCTTAGCCCACTTTATGATGGGATTGTTTTTTTCTTGCTAATTTGAGTTCTTTGAAGATTCTGGATATTAGTCTTCTGTCAGATGTATAGATTGCGAAGATTTTCTCCCACTCTGTGGGTTTTTTGTTAACTCTGCTGATTATTTCTTTTGCTGTGCAGAAGCTTTGTAGCTTAATTATGTTCCATCTATTTATCTTTGTTTTTGTTGTATTTGCTTTTGGGTCTTTGGTCACGAAGTCTTTGCCTAAGCCAGTGTCTATAAGAGTTTTTCCGATGTTATCTTCCAGAATTTTTATAGTTTCAGGTCTTAGATTTAAGTATTTGATCCATCTTGAGTTGATTTTTGTATAAGGTGAGAGTTCATTTTTGTATATGGTGAGAGGTGGGGATCCAGTTTCATTCTTCTACATGTGGCTTGCCAATTATCCTGGCACCATTTGTTGAATAGGGTGTCCTTTCCCCACTTTATGTTTTTGTTTGCTTTGTCAAAGATCAGTTGGCTGTAAGTATTTGACTTTATTTCTGGGTTCTCTATTCTGTTCCATTGGTCTATGTACCCATTTTTATACCAGTATCATGCTGTTTTGGTGACTATGGCCTTATACTTTCTAGTTGGGTAATGTAATGCCTCCAGTTTTGTTCTTTTTGCTTAGTCTTAGCTTTGGCTATGTGGACTCTTTTTTGGTTCCATATGAATTTTAGGATTGTCTTTTCTATTTCTGTGAAGAATGATGGTGACGGGAATTGCATTGAATTTATAGATTCCTTTTGGCAGTATGGTAATTTTCACAATATTTATTCTACTCATCCATGAACATGGAATATGTTTTCATTTGTTTGTGTTGTGTATTATTTCTTTCAGCAATGTTTTGTAGTTTTACTTGTAGAAGTCTTTCATGTCCTTGGTTAGGTATATTCTTAAGTATTTTATTTTTTCTGCAGCTATTGTGAAAGGGGTTGAGTTCTTAATTTGATTATCAGCTTAATTGCTATTGGTGCATAGCACAGCTACTGATTTCTGTACATTAATTTTGTATCCTGAAACTTTGCTGAATTCATTTACCAGTTCTAGGAGCTATTTGGATGAGTCTTCAGGGTTTTCTAGGTATACAATCAACAAATAGCAACAGTTTGACTTCCTTTTTACTGATTTAGGTATTCTTTATTTCTTTCTCTTATCTAATTGCTCTGGTTAGGACTTCCAATACTATGTTGAATAGAAGTGGTGAAAGTGGGCATCCTTGTCTTGTTCCAGTTCTCAGGGGGAATGCTTTCAGCTTTTCCCCATTCAGTATAATGTTGGCTGTGGGTTTGTTGAAGATTATTACCTTTTATTACCTTAAAGTATGTCCCTTCTATGCCAGTTTTGCTCAAGATTTTAATCATAAAGCAATGCTGAATTTTGTCAAATGCTTTTTCTGCATCTATTGAGATGATCATGTGATTTTTGTTTTTAATTCTGTTTATGTGGTATGTCATATTTATTGACTTGTGTTTGTTAAACCATCCCTGCATCTCTAATATCAAACCCAGTTTATCATGGTGAATTATCTTTTGATATGCTATTGGATTTGGTTCACTATTATCTTGTTGAAGATTTTTGCATCTATGTTCATCAGGGATTTTGGTCTGTAGTTTTCTTTTTTGTTATGTCCTTCCCTGGTTTTGGTATTAGGGTGATACTGGCTTCATAGAATGATTTAGGGAGGATTCCTTCTTTCTCTGTCTTTTGGAATAGTGTCAATAGGATTGGTACCAATTCTTCTTTGAATGTCTGATAGAGTTCAGCTGTGAATTTGTCTGGTCCTGGGTGCTTTTTTGTTGGCTTTTTGTTATTGTTGTTGTTATTATTACCATTTCAATCTCACTGCTTGTTACTGGTCTGTTCAGAGATTCTTTATCTTCCTGGCTTAATGTGGGGGGGTTGTATATTTCCAGGAATTTATCCTTCTCCTCTAGGTCTTCTACTTTATGCACATAAAAGTGTTCATAGTGGCCTTGAATAGTCTTTTGTATTTCTATGGTATCAGTTGTAATATCTCCCATTTCATTTCTAATTGAGCTTATTTGGATTGTCTCTCTTCTTTCCTTGGTTCATCATGCTAATTGTCTATCAATTTTATTTATCTTTTCAAAGACCCAACTTTTTGTTTCATTTATCTTTTGTATTTTTTATTTGTTTGTTTTCATTTCATTTAGTTCTGCTCCAATCTTGGTTATTTCTTTTCTTCTACTGGATTTGGGTTTGGATTGTTCTTGTTTCTCCAGTTCCATGAGGTATGCCCTGAGATTTTCTATTTGTGCTCTTTCAGACTTTTTGATGTAGGCATTTAATGCATTTTGCTAAGAGGCATTTCCTCTTAGCACTGCTTTTGCTGTATCCCAGAGGTTTTGATTGGTTATGTCATTATTATCGTTCCATTCAAAGAATTTTTTAATTTCTCTTGATGTCATTATTGAACCAATGATCATTCAGGAGCAGGTTATTTAGTTTCCATGTATTTGCATGGTTTTGAGGGTTACTTTTGGAGTTTTTTCCAGTTTTATTCCCCTGTGGTCTGAGAGAGTACTTGATATAATTTCGATTTTCTTAAATTTACTGAGACTTGTTTTGGGACCTATCATATGGTCTGTCTTGGAGAATAGTTCCATGTACTGATGAATAGAATGTATATTCTGCAGTTGTTGGGTAGAATGTTCTTTAAATATCTGTTAAGTCCATTTGTACTAGGGTATAGTTTAAGTCCATTGTTTCTTTGTTGACTTTCTGTGTTGATGACCTGTCTAGTGTTGTCAGTGGAGTATTAAAGTCCCCCACTATTATGGTGTTGCTGTCTATCTCATTTCTTAGGTCTAATAGTAATTGTTTTATAAATTTGGGACCTCCAGTGTTAGGTACGTATATATTTAGAATTGTGATATTTTCCTGTTGGACTAGTACTTTTATTATTATATAATGTCCCTCTTTGTCTTTTCTAATTGCTGTTGCTTTAAATTTTGTTTTGTCTGATATAAGAACAGCTACTCCTGCTTGCTTTGGGTATCCATTTGCATAGAATGTCTTTTTCCACCCCTTTACCTTAAGTTTATGTAAGTCCTTGTGTGTTAGGTGAGTCTCTTGAAGATAGCAGAAACTTGGTTGGTGAATTCTTATTCATTCTGCCATTCTGTATCTTTTAAGTGGAGCATTTAGGCCATTTACATTCAATGTTAGTACTGAGATTGAAGTACTGTTCTATTCATCATGCTAGTTGTTGCCTGAATATCTTGTTTTTTTTTTTTTAGTTGTGTTATTGTTATATAGGTCCTGTGAGATTTATGCTTTAAGGAGGTTCTGTTTCAGTTTATTTCAAAGATTTGTTTCAAGATTTAATGCTAGTTTAAGCAGTTCTTGTAGTGCTGGCTTTGTAGTGGTGAATTCTCTCAGCATTTGTTTGTCTGGAAAAGACAGTATCTTTCCTTCATTTATGAAGCTTAGTTTCACTGGATACAAAATTCTTGGTTGTTAATTGCTTTGTTTAAGGAGGCTAGATGTAGGACCCCAATCCCTTTCAGCTTATAGGGTTTCTGCTGAGAAATCTGCTGTTAATCTGATATGTTTTCCTTTATAGGTTACCTGATACTTTTGCCTCTCAGCTCTTAAGATTCTTTCCTTCGTTTTGACTTTAGATAACCTAGTGACTGTGTACCTAGATGATGATCATTTTGCAATGAATTTCCCAGGTGTTCTTTGACTTTGTTGTATTTGGATGTCGAGATCTCTAGCAAGGCTGGGGAAGTTCTCCTCAATTGTTCACTCAAACATGTTTTCCAAACTTTTAGATTTCTCTTTTTCCTTGGGAACACCAATTATTCTTAGGTTGGACATTTAACATAGTCCCAAACTTCTTGGAGGCTTTGTTCATTTGTTAAAATACTTTTTTCTTTGTCTTTGACAGATTGGGTTAATTCAAAAGCCTTATCTTTGAGCTCTGAAGTTCTTTCTTCTGCTTGTTTAATTCTATTGCTGAGACTTTCCAGTGCATTTTGCATTTCTTCAAGTGAGTCCTTGATTTCCAGAAGTTGTGATTGTTTATTTATGCTCTCCATTTCACTGAAGAATTTTTCTTTCATATCCTGTATCGTGTTTTTGATTTCTTTAAGTTGGACTTCACCTTTCTCTGGTGGCTCCTTGACTAGCTTAATAATCGATCTTCTGAATTCTTTTTCTGGCAATTCAGGGATTTTTGTCTTGGTTTGAATCCATTGCTGGTAAGCTAGTATTATCTTTTGGGGATGCTAAAGAAATTTGTTTTGTCATAATACCAGAATTGTTTTTCTGGTTCCTTCTCATCTGGGTAGACCATATCAGAGGGAAGATCTGGGATTCAAGGGCTGCTGTTCAGATTCTTTTGTTCCACAGGGTGCTCCCTTGATGTGTCATTCTCTGCCTTCCCCTAGGAATGGGGCTTCCTGAGAGCTGAACTGTAGTGATTGTTTTTGCTCTTCTGGGTCTAGCCATCCAGCCGAGCTACTGAGCTCTGGCCTGGTACTGGGGAGTGTCTACAGAGTCCTGTTATGTGATCTGTCTTCAGGTCTTACAGCCATGGCTACCAGAACCTGCTCCAGTGGAGGTAGCTGGAAAGTGAAGTGGACTCCGTGAGGGTCATTGGTTGTGTTTTTGTTCAGTGTACTGGTTTTATATTGGTTGGCCTCCAGCCAGGAGGTGGCACTTTCAAGAGCGCATCAGCTATGGTTCTATAGGAAGGATGCAAACTTGCCCTGGGGACAGCTGGTTAAGTATTCAGGTTTCTCAGGCAGTGGGCAGGGTCATAGAATGCCCAAGAGATTATAACCTTTGTATTTGTCTATTGGGGCAGGTATAGAAAGACCACCAGGTAGAGGCAGGGGTAGGCATGTGTCTGAGCTCAGACTCTCCTTGCGTGGGGCCTGCTATAGCTACTGTGGGGGATGGGGATGTGGTTTCCAGTCCAATGAAGTTATATTCCCAGGGAGATTGTGGCTGCCTCTGCTGAGTCACACAGGCCTCCAAGGAAGTGAGATAAAGCTGGCAGTCACAGGCTTCTTCCCATTCCTATGCAGCCTGCAGTCCTAGAGGCTGGTCTCACTCCCACCATGTCCCCTCAGCAGTACCCAGTCTATTTCCAGGCAGCTAGGGCTGAGAACTTGCCCCAGACCACAAGCCTCCCTGTTAAGAAAGCAAGCAGACTTACAGTTGTTCAGCATCTCAGGAAGCCTGCAGCAGTGATCCAGTTCCTTCAAAGGGTCTGTGGATTTTCTTGGCTTTCCTGGCATGTTCCTCCGGTAGTTCTTGGAGCAAAAGTTCATGATGTGAGTCTCCACAGGCTGCTCTGTCCATCTGAACAGGAGCTGTAAGCTGGTTCTGCCTCCTGTACACCATATTAATAGGCAGAATTATTGCTGATTTTTTAAAGATATTTTTCTCTAATTTTCAAATTTTCTGTCCTGATATTATATTATTTTGTAGCTAAAATTTTACCAATATAAAAAGAGACCCCCCAAAACGACAGCAAATATAACAAAGGGTTAAAATCTCTAACTGTTCTAATTGATTATTTTAAACACTAATACTCAGATACATGAACAAAAGAAAAACGCAAATAGACAATTCACAAAAGAGGAAACAAATATTAAACAAGCATGAAAAAATATTTAGCATCGCTAATAAGTAGAGGAATTGAAATATTATACAGTTAGCCCTTGAACAACACAGATGTGAACTGTGGGGATTCATTTATATGCAGATTTTTTTCTATAAATACAGTCAGCCCTCCATATCAGTGGGTTCTGCATCTGCAACCAAACACAGATAGGAAATACAGTAGTTACCAAATGCGAAACCTGCACATACAGAGGGCTGACTTTTATCATCTGCGGGTTCCATGGCACTGACTGTGGGACATGAGTATGCATGGATTTTGGTATCTGTTGGGGTCCTGGAACCAATTCCCAACAGATATCAATGGATTGTATATATATCTTTCCCTCCTACCAAATATGAGCCAAAGAAAGGAAGATCTTTAACTGATACCATCTAATACTCTTGGTAATCTATTCTAAGGAAGTAAACTGATCCAAAATATGGTAAAGATGTATTTGTGAAGATGGTACTTTCTCTCTTACTTATAGTAGCCAAAAAAGGGGCAAGAGGGAGACCTAAAGATTCAACAGCAGTGGGTTAGGTAGTATATCACAGCATATCCACTTGAAGGAATATTATAACACCATTAGAAATGGTGGCTCGTACAACTGCATAAATAGAAAAAAAATGCCTATCTTATAATGTTGATTTTGTTTTTAAAGGGCAGTTGACTAAACCTCATATATTCACTCAGATTAGAGTCCTGTAAAAATATATATACATATGAAAAAAATCTTAGAAGGAAACATAACAAAATGTTAACAGTAGCTTTGTGACAATGGTGATATTGGCTATGTGAGATATATATGTGTGTGTGTGTGTGTGTGTGTGTGTGTGTGTGTGTGTGTATATATATTTTTTTTTTCCTGCAACAAGCGTTTCACGCTGTCACCTAGGCTGGAGTGCAGTGGTGCAATCATAGCTTACTGCAGCCTCAGCCTTCTGGGCTCAAGTGATCCTCTCACTTCTGCCAAGTAGCTGGGACCACAGCATCTGGCTAAATTTTTTTTTTTTTTTTTTTTTTTTTTTTTTAGAAGGAGGTTTGCTCTTCTTTCCCAGGCTGAGTGCAATGGCACAATCTTGGCTCACTGCATCCTCCACCTCCCTGGTTCAAGTGATTCTCCTGCCTCAGCCTCCCGAGTAGCTGGGACTACAGTTGCACACCACCATACCTGGCTAATTTTTGTACTTTTAGTAGAAACGGGATTTTACCATGTTGGCCAGGCTGGTCTCAAACTCCTGACCTCAGGTGATCTGCTTACCTTAGGCTTCCAAGGTGCTGGGATTACAAGCATGAGCCACTGCATCTGGCCCACCTTGCTAAATTAAAAAAAAAAAATTTTTTAATGGATGAGTTCATGTCCTTTGCAGGGACATGGATGAATCTGGAAGCCTTCATTCTCAGCAAACTGACACAAGAACAGAAAACCAAACACCGCATGTTCTCACTCATAAGTGGGTGTCGAACAATGAGACCACACGGACACAGGGAGGGGAATATCACACACTGGGGTCTGTTGGGGAGTGGGGGACTAGGGGACCCATAGCAGAGGGTGGGGAGGTTGGGGAGGGATAACATTAGGAGAAATACCTAATGTAGGTGACAGGGGGATGGAGGCAGCACACCACCAAGGCATGAGTATACCTATGTAACAATCCTGTAAGATCTGCGCATGTACCCCATAAATTAAATTATAATTTAAATTTTTTTTTTTTTTTTTTTTTTTTGTAGAGATAGGGTCTCCTTATGTTGCCTAGGCTGGTCTTGAACTCCTGGCCTCAGGTGATCCTCCCACCTCAGATTCCCAGAGGGCTAGGATTACAGGTGTGAACCACAGTATACAGCCCTATATATTTTCATGTGTACACACTTATATAATATACCCACATTTTTTCTGTTTTCCATATTTTCTCTAATGTGATTATATTGCTTTTATAAATAAAACTTTTTTTTTTTGAGACAGAGTTTCACTCTTGTTGCCCAAGCTGGAGTGCAATGGCATGATCTTGACTCACTGCAACCTCCGCCTCCCAGTTTCAAGCAATTCTCCTGCCTCAGCCTCCTTAGTAGCTGGGATTACAGGCATGTGCCATCACACTCAGCTAATTTTGTATTTTTAGCAAAGACAGGGTTTCTCCATGTTGGTCAGTCTGGTCTCGAGCTCCTGACCTTAGGTGATCCATTTGCCTCGGCCTCCCAAAGTACTGGGATTACAGGCATGAGGCACCGAGCCCAGCCATTAATAAAATTTTTACAAAAAAAACTGCTGGAAACAAGGCAGGAAATAGTTATAATGCAGTGTGGTCAGAGTGCTAGCATTATATACAAGGTAGTGTGGTGTCCAGAAGAAGGACTAGGAATTTGCTTTTCCCTTGGTGGGATAGAAAATTCCAAGCAGAGGGACTAATGTAAGTCTGGCAACAAGAAAGTACAGAACATTTGGAGAACCACAAGTAGTGAAATGTGGCCAGAGTCTGAGGGCAAATAGAACAAGGTCAGATTATAAAGGTTTTATAAGCCATCCTGAGGAACTGGAGTTTTTTCTGGGGTTGGTGGGAATTTACTAAATAATTTTAGGGAGGATTGAAAATGTACTGGTTGGATTGGAGGGAACTGAGACTAGAGGCAGAGGAGGCTTTCATAATCAGTGAATTAACAAACATCTATTAAACTCCCTCTGCATGCCAGGCACTGAGGAAACAAAGAGGTATACAGGAGGTTCTTATTACTTGAGGGCAGTTGGTACTACACAAAAGGCCATTAGTGAATTTATTTTAAAAAGAGACCAAAATTGTAGAGTAATAGTGGAAGGAGTAGGGTTTGATTAGGATGCTAGCTTGAATAAGTAAAAACTATTAAAATATACATATTTTTTCTCATTTAATAAAATTAAGAGCTAGATATAATGATGCACTAATTCTTAAAACAAACAAAAAATGTATGAAGAATTCATGGCTTTCGTTTTGGGACTAATTTTTCAAACAAAATTGCATGATATTTCAAGATGGTATGTTTCACTTCCTTTGAGATATTTGTAGCATGATCTTTAGGAGGGTTGATTTTGCCAAAATATTTAAAGACTTCATTAGTGTTCCCAAAGGCATTTTCTTAATCACTTGGTATTCAAGTCATTTTGTTTTGAACCGCTTTTAAAAGCATTATTTATATATATTTTTCTCCTCTTCAATTGTAGACTGGTCTACCAGATCCTTATCAGTTTTGCGTGTGTGTGTGCTAACTTCATGATATCCAGCATGTTTTTATAAGATTTATAATTTTACTTTCTAACAGATTTGCACTGAATTGCTAGCTAATATACCTAACAATCCATGAGAGTCAAAATGATTGACCAGATGGATGGGGTTAGATTCTGGTATTTGAAGGAGTCGGTCCTTTGAGCTGGGACTGATATAAGTGGTCAGTTCATTAGCAGACACTTTTGTATTATGAAAGCTTTTTTATCCTCAGAAAACTTCAAAGCCTGGGTACTGCTGGGGCTAAGATAATAAATTCTCAGTAATAAGATCTGCCTATTTCAGCAAAGGTGTAGTGCAGTGTTTTTCAAACCAAGGACTGCAACCTTGTTAATGAACATTCTATCAGTTTAGTAGGCTACAACCAGCTTTCTTTCATATCAAGGTGGGATTCATGAAACTTGTTCTGGTGTGTGTGTGTGTGTGTGTGTGTGTGTGTGTGTGTGTGTGTGTGTGTGTGTGTGTGTATTAGGTCACAGTGTACAATGTCAAGTCACTGTAGAGTAGAATGTGAACTTTGAAGTAACACCTGGATGTAAATTCAGGCTCCACCCCTTACTAGTCATGTGTATAATCTCGGGGTTATTCCAGGAACAGCATGTGCAGATGCTTAGAGGTATGAAAGTTGGTGGTGGTGGGGGGACTTCCAAGTTTGTCATTAAAGCTGGAACCATAGGTTTCTACAGATAAATGGCCAGAGATAAGGTTGGAGTGGTATAAAAAGTCCTTGAATGCCAAGCTAAACAGCTTGGACTTGATCCTTTAGGTCAGTGGTTCTTAAGCTTTTTTGATCGTTGACCCCGCTGAGTTTTCCACCACCAAAAAAGGTTAAGAACCACTAACTTAAAGAATGTACATACATCCCCTAGAAAATGTACATACACAAATTTCACCTTGTAGTTTCAGAAAGTGTAAGGATTTCCTGAAGCCCATGTATGGGTCCCAGCTAAAGAACTCTAGCTTTAGACAGTGAGAAGTCACTGAAAGAATTTTTAGCCAGGAAGAAGTAACGTTGTCAGACATGCATTTTAGGAATATGGCTCTAGCAACAGTCAGCAGTTAAACCAGAGGGACAGAAACTGTCCATAGAGAAATTTGTGAGGACATTATTTCGATAATATATCCAAGAAGAAATGAAAGCAGTAGTGATGAGTATAGAAGAGAGAATAAATTTGGGCTGGGTTCGGTGGCTCACACCTGTAATTACAGCACTTTGGGAGGCTGAGGCGGACAAATCACCTGAGGTAAGGAGTTCGAGACCAGCCTGACCAACATGGAGAAACCCCATCTCTACCAAAAGTAACTGGGCATGGTGCATGCCTGTAATCCCAGCTACTCAGGAGGCTGAGGCAGGAGAATTGCTTGAACCTGGGAGGCAGAGGTTGCAGTGAGTCGAGATCATGCCATTGCACTCCAGCCTAGGCAACAAGAGCAAAACTCCCATCTCAAAACAAAACGAAAAAAAAAAAAAGAAGAGGGAATAAATTCAAAAGCCATTTAGTAGATAGAATAGATAGTAAAGAAGGCCAATTATATATAAATGATAAGGAAGGGGTAGTCTAGAGTTCTTGTGTAGATGATTGAGTAAATTATGTTACCATTAACTAAGAAACTTATAGGGTGAGGAATCATGTGTTTATGGAATATGTAATTGAAGATGTCTATTAGAGAGCTGATAATAGGGCCCAGCCCAGGACTTCTCTACCTTTAATATGTATATGAAATCTCTGGGATTCTTGTTTAAATGCAGATTCTGATTCAGGAGGTCTGAGATGGAACCTAGTAACATGCATTTCTAACAAGATCCCAGGTAATACATGCTGCCAGTCTGTGGACCATACTTGAAACAGCAAGAGACTGGAGCTCAGGAGAATCATCTTCACTGAAGATACAGATTTGAAAGTCAACAACATTAGAGATTGTATTAAAACTAAGGAAATCAATAAAATCACCTAGGAAGCATATATAGAATAATATAGGGGGGTAACAAACAAATACTGAAACTTATGGAACTTCAGTGTTTAAATGGAAGTGGAAAAAGAAAAGCCTTCAAAGGAATCTTGAAAAGGAATGGTCAAAAAGAAAGAGAATCAGAAAAGACATCACAGAAACCAAGGGTGAACCTCAAGAAGAGCAGTTTGAATAGCAATGTCTGGTACTGTAGAGCATGCATTTGCAACAGGAGTGATATTTCCCCCAAGGGAACAAAAATTTATTCTTGGGGGAAGGAGGTAAAACAACTTTTATTTTATAATGGTTTACAGTCCTCTAATGTACCACAGTATATAAACAGATGTACACTTTATCTGCAGTATTAAAATGTTATGGGGAGTCAATTAGGAAAATGTATCTAAAAAGACTCTTTCAGTAGAGGTGGGACATGATAATGAAAAAATAGTTGACAGCCTGTGCAACATAGCAAGACTTCATTTCTACAAAGAATTAGAAAATTAGCTTAGCGTGGTGGTGTGTGCCTGTAGTCTTAGCTACTCAGGAGGCTAAGGTGGGAAGATTGCTTGAGCCCAGGAGTTTGAGGTTGCACCACTGCACTCCAGCCTGGGTGACAAAGCAAGACCCAGTCTCAGAGAGAGAGGGAGACACACACACACACACACACACACACACACACACACACACACACACACACACACGCAGAGAGAGAGAGAGAGAGAGACAGAGAGAGAAGAGAAAGAGAAATGGTTGAGAAACAATGCTGTAGAGATGAAGTAAGATTTGACAGTAAGGAGATGATGATGAAGATGACTTCAAAGGATGGAAAGGAATGTGCCAGTGAGACAAGGAGGTGGTAGGGTGGGGGTATTTCATAAGGCCAGAATAGCATTTGCAAAAGTCATTAAAGCTGGAATGTAAAATAAAAAGGCAGAAATAAAATAAACAATGTAAAATAAAAAGCAGAGCAATGTAATATAGCTTGGCAGATTTGGGAGTCTACACATAGCTCAGTATTGCTGGAGGGTTAAGGTATAAAGTAGATAATGGCAGAAGAAGAAGTAGAAACATAGAAAATGGGTCATGAAGTACTTCATGTATGTTGGAATCACTGAATTTTAAAATGTAGATTTCTAGGTCTCTCTCAGACATCTTGATTTGGTAGGTTTCGGGTAGTGCATAGGAACCTGCACTTTCAAACTCTAGGAGTAATTCTGAGGTACAAATTTTAAGAAACTCTGCTGTAGGAAATGGGAGACACTGAAAAATTATATTAGGAAGTAACATGGTTAGATTTTTGTTGTAGGAAAATAACTCTGATTGAAGTTACAGCAGATGGATTGCAAGAGGCATAGGCTGGAAGCAGAGAGACTGCTTAAGGTATCACAGTCCCACTGAAAAGTGATGAAGACCTGAACTGAGGCAGAGCAATGAGATTAGGGGGTAGGGAATGGTGAAAGCTGATTTGAGACAGCTTTAAGAGATAAAACAAGTATTGATGATTAAGTAGATGTGGGAGGAGATGAAAAATGAGGAGGATAACTTGGGTTTCTGGCTTGCTTAAGTGGAGTCCCAAGCAAAATGGGAAGTAATAGCAATAGCTAACCTATGTTGAGCTATATGGTAGGCACTACCTTACATGCATTTTTCTCATGTATCCTCATAGGAACGCTAAGCAGTAGGTAATAATTATTATGTCTGTATTACACATGGAAATACAGAGAGGTTAAATGACTTTCTGAAGGTTAGTAAGTGACCAAGTTGAGATTCAAACCCAGGCAATCTGATTCTTCAAGCTGGGTTCTTAACCACTGTACTACACTTACTTCAATAAATAGGAATAGGTGGTGGTGTGCATCAGAGGTAATATACAGGAAAATTTGATATCCGGATTTGGAAATGGAAGTAGAAGCTGGAACTGGAGATACATGTGTTGCCAGTATATCAAGTGGTGGTGCAAACCATGAAAATGGATGGGATTACTTAGGGAAAAGGTAGATAATAAGGAGAAAATTAGTGGATCCTAGAACCCCAGGAGGCACCACCTTGTAATGGGCAAGCAGAAGAGACTCCAATCAATTCAGCTGAAAAGCAACAATGAAGGCTAGCCACATAATCAAAATAGAAAGGGGTGACTGAATCCCAAGGGAGCAGAAGAGTTTAAGGAAGAAGAGTTCTTAACAGTTTCATGTACCATGAAGAGGCAATCTAGATAGGTACTGAAGTATCGGTCGTATTTGGCAATTATGATGGCCATTAATCATCTTGGTCAGAGAACTTTCTAGAAAGTGATGAAGTATACCTCAAACCATTGTGTGGTGAGTAGTAACTAAGAAATAGGAAAGAAAAACTACTCTGTCCAGAGGTTTGAATGAGAAAGAAAGAAAGAAAAAAGGAGAGGTGTGGTCAAGGGAAAGTAAGGGTTGAGGGGTGGTTTGTTGGTTTTGTTTTAAGAGATTAAGAACATTTATGGGCTGAAGGGGAAATACCAGAAATATGAAAAAGATAAGATGGAGCAAAGTCTTAGAGGTGGCAAGAGAGAGTGAAGTGAATGTCTTTTAGAGAAGAAGCATCTCTTGTGAAGCCAGAGCAAAAGAAGTCAAGAATGGGTGTGGCAGAAGAGTGTGGGGGGTGCCTGCTAGCACACTGGCAAAGTGCCTGCTCAGTGGCCTCTGTTTCTCTGTGTTGCCCTCTTGCCCTCTTGTGTCACTTGTTCACAGACGTCTTTGAATCCTTTGATTCTGCCTTTTGTCGTCAATGTCTAAGGAAGTCATCTTGTTCCATGTAAATTCCCTGAAATGGAACTTACCCTATCCATGACATTCATTTCACCCAGCACAGTAACTCCTAACCTCCAGAATGTGTCGAGATCATATCTTGCTTGGTTACTTTGACTGGCTAGTCCTCACCCTTCCACCAGCTTTATCTAATGTCTTATTCTGTTTGGTTCTGCATCTCAGTTCCCAATATCTTCCTTTATCTTACTCTGATAATCCATTTAAGACCCCATCCTTCTTCCCCCCACAATTCTGTTGTTTGCCTTCTTATCCCATGACATTTCAGCCTTCTGCCCAGCAACATGGAATCTATGCCAGCTAGACCCTGTCTGTCCTGCTTTCCTGCTAAGAGAAGGAGAAATTACTCTCTCCTGGAATGCTATTGGCTTCTGGGACTTCCACCTGGAGGCAGTAAATGGTAGAGCCATAAAGCTCTATGCCCTTTGTCTTGGCAAGCTCTATAGGAAGAATGTAGAACTAGACCTCCAGCTCTTAGTTCTAGTTAGGATCAAATCTACTAGAGCTGTATCCCAAGAGCTCCACCTCCTTTTGCTTCAGATAGAGTGAATGACGGTGAATTACACTACAGTTCCAGTTCCCCAAAGGGCTCTGTGCACAGTGTAACTTGTTAACCGAGCTGCCAGACCTCCTCCTCTATCTACACCACCCCAGCTCTAGCCTTTGTAAACAAATAGATAACTGCATGAAAGTGGAGATCTAGATTCAGTCTCAGCAACATTGCCTCAACACCAAGGGAAACCCCTCTGTAAACATGGGGGACATGTCTCTGTACTTGCCATTCACACCCGTTCTGGGCTGGTACCTGTAGAATAGGCACATCACTAGACAAAAACAACAGACCTTTACCATAGTAGCCCAGATCATTCTCTGTCAATACATGTCCAGCCCATAAGGCCCTTCATCAGAAAACTGCCTGGCCAGCCACCAGCATAGTAACCAGCTAGGACATGCTTTGTCCCTATGGCACCCTACCACTAGCCTCTAGTTCGTAAGGGGTGTTCCTAAAATTCCTATAGAACTGGGGAAGATGGTATATCACAGGTGAAGTATGGCACAGGGAATCTCAGCTCAAGCAATTACTAGCTACATCAGTTATTATCTCTCTGTGCCTCAGTGTCCTTATTTGTAAAATGGAGATGACAATAGTAGGTACCTTATAGGGTTAAAAGGATTAAATGTGATAATTGCAATTAAAGAGCTTAGCAAGGGCCTGGCTCATAGCAAGTGTTTGATGAAAGTCATTTATTATATCCAGACCAGGTTATACTCAGGGGTTCTTAGGCAACCTCTCAGATAAGTTCCTGGTCCAGTAGGTCTAACTGCCTGTGCAGCTGAGGTCAGCCTTGATATTGTTTGTTACTCACTACCCTTTTTCCATGTGCCACTCCTCACTGAGAATAGACTATTCACTACTACCCTCAAGACTCACATCCTTCACTTTGTCAGAAATATGCTGCCAGCATTTCCTATGACCTTCTGCCCCACCCAAAACAACACAGAGAATTCCCTGTTCAACCCACCCCTCACAGTTAGGAGCCAACTCATACGTATAAGACAAAAAAAGATACTACCTACCAAGAGACAGAGCGACCACCCCTAAGTAATGAGGATGCCTATGTGGTAGCCCTGGTACCCAGGACTTGCCTTACTCCCAAAGGTGCAGATGCTCTCTGAGTCTAAAATCAAGACCTGTAAAACAAAAACTTTGGACAGCATCTTGATTCCTCCTCTATCTCTGCCATACTGGCCTTGAGACTCTTTCTGGAAATAAAAAGCAGGGAGTTCTTCCTTGTCATAATTATCCCATCCTTAGTATAATTACTATCCAAAATTAGTCTGGAACCTTCTAAATCAATTCCATAGTTGTCTACTTGGGCAATATTTTGAAAAATTCACCTAATGTGACTTGACAGAATCTCTGAGCTGGATGGTATTGGAGTGATTACAGTAGTACCAACTCCAGGCCAAGCCCCAAAGTGTAAAAATTATGTTTCTGGACTACATTCTGTTATGCCAGAGTTTACATAGAACTGGGTAACATATAAACCTTTTTGAAAGAAGTCTCCTAGGAAGATTGAAAACATCTAGCAATTCCTTGATGCCATCAGCAATCCATCTCTATACCCCAGTACTCATCCTGTACATCTTTATACCCCAATACTTGTACTCCTTAATAGAAAGGAATTTGGTTCCCTGACACAGAAAATGACTTTCCCGTAGCTTAAGGTCTTGCTTACTTCTACCCCAGCCCTGGCGTATACTGTTGACTAATGCCTTCATCATCTAGGTGTGGGGTGTAGGATGTTGTCCTGTTGTAGGAGAACCTGGGTGCTTTGATCTCTGCCCCTGCACCCACTTATCCAGGAAGTTGGTCCTAACCAAGGTCAGTTACCCCAAGTGGAAATGAGAGCTCTTAGTGATCAAGGCCACTTTTAAGATGGGACATACTTCCTTTCAGAGGCAGCTATGGTAATGAGCTCAAACCATTATAGCCTGTACCAGCCAGAACAGACTCGCACCCATCCTGTTTCAGAATTCAGAATATTAAGAGGAAGTGGAAATGGTTCCAGTTTGAGAATGTCACAGCCATTTACCTCAGCCACAGCATAGGTAACAGGTAGATGCACATGTAGAACATAAAGATCCTGGTTCGTCATGGGGCAGCCTAGAAGTTTATGCTCCACGTGCCCCATTCTAATAGGATCCGGGGTTGCTTGTGCCCGTGAGCACCACTCCAACAAGCCCACAAAGCTATTCAAATTTGCTTGTAACCTGATGGATCACATTTCATGATGTGGTCTGCAGACCACCTTCATCTTAATCCTAAAATGATAATTCCTGAATTAGACCCTCTAGGGGTAGAGCCCAGGAATATTCCTTTTTAACCAGTGCCTCCCCAGGTGATTCTGATACACAGCACATTTTGAGAACTCTTTGTCTAAGGAGTCTCTTAGTTGCCTCCTGTCTGACCTAACCTCTAGTATGCCTTTATGATTCCTTCAGTTGAAGGAAAGATAGACCAAGGTATCCTTCAGGCCCTTGGGACATTGGGACATTGTCCCAATGAATCTTATTGTAGATTCACATCTAGAACACCTTCAACCAGTGATTAATCCCTCTTACCCTCTTTGCCCAGTTCACACCAACTACTGCTGCCTTGTTCATCTAAAAGGTCTTCCCTTTCTCAAGTTCCATGGCCATCTGCTCTCCAGCCACAGCCATATGCATTAACTAGGTACTGGGCGACAATACTGCTGCTACTCTAACACATAACACATTGGTTCTCCTCCCCAGACTCCTCAAAATGCATTTCTTAACAACTCACTACAACCCTCCATCCAGGCCTCTTCCCTTCAAGGCATCAATCATTTCTAGCACACTATTGCTCTGGCTAGTTACTGAAACCATCAATACTCCAGAGTCTGGCCAATACCTGGGTCACCCAAAACCAAGTATGGACTACACAAGGACATAGCCAGTTAGCCTTTACCATACAACATAGCACAGGGGTTAAAAGCAGGAACTCTGAAGTCACACTGCCTGGGTTTGAACCCCACCAGTATCACTTTCTATGTCACCTTTAACAAATTACTTAAACCCTCTTTTCCTTAAGTTCCTGAGCTATAAAATGGAGATGATAACACTACCTACCTCAAAAAAACAGTGTGATATGATATGAACTAATATGTGTAAAGCACGTAGAATAGTGCCTGGTACATACTGAGGACCAAAAAGTGTTTGCTCTTAAATTGTGTATGAATTACACTAACTGAATCATTCAGGTGTGAGACATCAGTGAGATTTTGTTTGGGCACAGACTCATCTGCCCATGCCAAAAATCGAAGGACTCTTTATAAACCTTTGAAGTGAAATTCTGTCATCTGCCCATAGACCTCCTACATCAGCAGCTCCTTGAACTTCATGCTCTTCCTCCACATGATCACTCACCCAGTCTTTTCAGTATTCCTTGGTGTACTTTGACTACCTTGTCTCTGCAATTAGCCCCAGCAACCTAAGGCTAACAGACCAGTTATGTTATGAAAGAGGTGCTAGATTTCCAGCAGCATCACAGTTGGCCTACTACCTGATTTTCTGGGAAGGTTGTTGATTAAGATATAGTTGGGTGGACCACTCAAAGAGACCTTGATATAATCCGAATATAGGTGTGCTTTCCCAGCTCAACCTCAGCAATTTCTCTTAAATGTTATTCTGAGCTGGGTGGTAATGGAGTGATTACAGTAGCACCAACTGCGAGCTAAGCCTCAAAGTGTGAAAATGGTATATGTTCACTTTCAGTTCAAGGTACCAGGACTGGGAGTAAATTACTTGCCTCCACCCTCACTTCCTGACCCCAGATCAGCTGAAGCACTCTACCTATTCTCACTGATAAAGGAAAAAGATCAAACTATTATGCTCAGTGACCAAGGTAGAGATTGGGAAAGTATAAACAAAATTAATGACAGCAGATGTGAAAAGAAAGGATAGCATTTGAGAGTATAATTGAGAGAATGGACATGGTGATCAATTGGCTGTGGGGGTAAAGAGAAGGGAAATGTCAAAAATACCCAGTTTCTTGCTTAAGTAGATGGAAATATTTTAGCTAAGACTGGAAATGCCATACAAAAAAATATATAGAAGTATCAGAGGATTTGTGACTGAGAGAAATCTGATTGAGTAAATGTATAGGCAGGAGAAGGTGGTAGAGAGTAGATTAATGGGTGGGTGTCTGATTGACATCCTAAACTTAGTATGTCCAAAGCTGAACTTGTAATATTTCCCTCCCATGTGGCAACCCTATTCTTCTAGTTGTTTAAGCTAAACACACCAGAATTACCCTTGACTCCTTTCTTTCACACCTCGGATTCAATCTGTAAAAAAACTCTGTCAACTCTGTCTTCAAAATATATCCAGAATCTGACCACCTCTCACTATCTCCAGCACTACAACCCTAGTCCTAACTACAGTCATCTCTTTCACAGATTATTGCAACAGGCTCCCAGCTAGTGTTCGTGCTTCTAGCCTTGCCCCTCTTTGGTCTGTTCTCCACACGTTACAATGATCCTTTTAAAACGAATTAGATCCTGTTACTTCTCTGCTCAAAACACTGCACTGGATCCCTGTTCCACTCAGAGTAAAAGCTGAAGTCCCTACCATGCCCTACAAGGCCCTGCACAATATCCCCTTTTCTCCTCTCCCTGGTAAAACTACCATTTTCTTCTTTCCCTCACTGTTCTTCAGGCACTGAACTCCTTGTGCTCCCTTGGACATATCAGGCATGGTCTCACCTCTAGGCCTTTGCCCTTGCTGTTCCCACTGCCTGGAATGCTCTTCCCCTAAGGATTTCCTTCACCTCCTTTAAGTCTTTGCTCAAATACCACTTTCTCAGTGAGGCCTTTCCTAACCACATTTTTAAAAATTTGCATACCAAAAAAAAGCCTCCTATCATCTTTTCCCTGTTTTATTGTTCTCCATACTATTGATAATCTGAAAAATAATTTGCTTGTTAATTATATCTATTTTGTTTCACCCCCCCTCCTACCACTAGAACATAAGCTTCATGGAGGTAGGAATTCTTGTCCGTTTTGTTCATTACTATAGCTTCATTGCCTAGAACTTTACCTGGCACATAGTAAGCCCTCAATAATACAAGGGCCCAGCTCGTATTGTTGGGGAATGGACAAGTGTAAAAGTTACTGTAGATAGGCAGGACAGAGATGAATAGGAAACGTTAATTCCCAACCCTTTAAAAGACTGTCCATCATAGTGTTACCAGTTGACTTACTGAATATTAAAATGTTTGGGAAATAAAGTTATTAAATTGGAATGATTAGTTAATGCCTTCTCAAGATAGAGTCTCAATAAATATTTGTTGAATGAATCAGTGGTAATATATTGACAGATATTAAATTATCAGGACCAGGAAAGAGAGAAGATGAGAGGTTCCACATGGCAGTCAGAGATTAGAGTGCTCACAAAGTCAAGCAGTCAGGATGTCAGAGATTCCAGCATATTGAACATTACTAGACTGTCGGTTGTTATGTAAGTTTCACATTTTAATCAAAAAACCACTAGAGGGAGTGCAAGGTTAAATCAAGTATGTTTTCTGCTTAATGAAATTCTATTAACGTCATTCTCGTTTCTATTTATTGATCTGATGTTCATCTAAACTCTTTCATCAGGTCAGAGTGTTCTCCTGCACCACTTTCTTGCATCAGTCCAGTATCTGACTCATAATCGGTCTTCAATAAGTATTTAAAATTTGAATAAAAGAATGAAAGAAGGAGTATTTAGAATCAACAGATTTTCACCTTGAAATTTGTTTTACTAATTGACAGTGGTCAGTATTTCCATTAAGAAACCATTCTTCCGCTTTGCACAGTGGCAGTATCATAGCCAGTGAGGTGTATCCGAGGCGCGATTATTGCTAATTGAAAACTTTTCCCAATACCCTGCCATGACGACTTGAAATATAGTCAGCATTAGCAATTTTTGACAGTCTCTACGGAGACTGAATAAAAAAAAACCAAAAAACAAAAAAAACCATTCTTCAGAGTTCATAACCTAGTTGATAAAGGTAATACTCTTGATCCTTAGTCTTAAATAGTGTTTAGGCAAGAGGAGGAAAAGAGTCAGACTTGGAGTTTGTGTGCCTTATTTGTATAAAAGATTGTGTCAGACAAGAGTATATGTTGTAAGGCCAGAGCTAGGAGTCACTAAAGCCCCAGGCAGGCCTCTGCTCCCATACAACTCCTCCCTCTCAGGAGGGGTAGGCAGCTGCTGAAGGATGCAGTTCCTCTAGGCTTGCTTGACTCCGCTGGAATTGTTAGCTCTGCTTTTGCACGTGGAGATTCCACTGCTTGAGAAACCTGCTGTCCACAATGTGCTTGAAAGCTGTAGGGTTGTTCAGGAGGAAGAAAGTTAAACAGGTTTTGCTTATTGTGTTAATAATCCGTTGTTCTCACTGAAATTCTCTAAGGGGATTTTGGGTATCTGGATTTGCAGCTTTCTGAGCTGGGATATTGTGGGCAGTATGGAGTCCTTGCTTAGTTGTCATCTGATGGCTGAAGCTTCCACCTGCCCTAGATCCCTGCCCATGAGCTGGACCCTCGTATTATGAATTTTTCATTAATGCAATCATTTTTAATGGTGTGACAAAATAGCCCTTTTTAAAAATTTGATAAACATTTTTTAAGAATGGTTTTAGATTTATAGAAAACTTAAGCAGATAATGCAGAGTTCCCATATACCCCACACAGTTTACTCTATTGTTAACATCTTACATGAGTATGAAACATTTGTTACAATTAACCAATATTGATACATGATCATTCATTACAGTCTGTAGTTTATTCATAGTTTATGGTTCCTTAGTGTTTACATAATGTCCATTTTCTGTCCCCGGATCCCACTAGGACACCACATTATATTTAGTTGCCTCCTTGGGCTCCTCTTGGCTGTGTCAGTTTCTCAGACTTTCTTTACTTTTGATAACCTTCACAGTTTTGAGAAATACTGGTCATAATACTCAGTATTATATTTTTCAGTGTGTTTTATGTATTTTAATGTATTTTTCCATCTATTTAATGGAATCTCTTCAAAAGTCTGAGAAACATGACCCATTTTTATTGCTCTTCTCAGCACCTATTTTTATGATAAATCTGAACAGTTCCTGAAGCTAGTCCTTGCTAGAGGAAGGCAAGTGTCTCTAGCATTGGTGAATTTTTCTAGTACAGTATAGACTCCAGAGTAAGCCTTTCTATTTGTTTTCCATTGTTACCAAACCCATGCTGAAATCATCTTTTCTTAGGCAACTTAAATGAAAATTGAAGGTGCAAACTCAAAGTATATATCTAAAACTAATTGATCTTTTGCTTCCATTTTTTTCCTGATGTCGTAACTGTAGTAAGAGTCCTACTTTTTCAGTGTCAGTGTTTAAATATAAGAACCAAGGGGCTGAGAGCGGTGGCTCATGCCTGTAATTCCAGCACTTTGGAAGGCTGAGGTGGGTAGATCACCTGAGGTCAGGAGTTCAAGACCAGCCTGGCCAACATGGTGAAATCCCATCTCTACTAAAAATACAAAAAATAGCTGAAAGTGGTGGTGTGCACCTATAATCCCAGCTACTTGGGATGTTGATGCACAAGAATCGCTTGAACGCAAGAGGTGGAGGTTGCAGTGAGCTGAGATGGCGCCACTACACTCCAACCTTGGTGAGAGAGTGAGACTTCATCTCAAAAAAAAAAAAAAAAAAAAAAACAACAACAACAAAACAACAACAACAACAAAAACCAAGGGCTAAGAGAAAGGAATAAAAGGAATAAGTTGGATAGAGCCTCATGTTGTTCCACAGCTTTACCTTGATATGATTTTCTAACCCTACTTGTCTTTAATATAACTGTATTATCGAGATAAAACTCATCTTTTTTCAGCATATTTTCAAATATTTAATCCAACTACCCACTCAGATTCTTATACAACTGATACTACTAAATTTAGTTGGAATGCTAGTAAAGCTGCATTCACTTCCTCACTGGTCTTTGCTAGAATTCAGTGAATTTTTCTTCTAATAATCATTAGTTTCAATTCCTTTCATGTACTGTCTTTGGAATTTAGAAAAATTGGCTCTTTAAACTCTTCTGGAAACTAGGAGCAGAGGTAAGGCTTAAATTGAGAGAAGTTTAAACCACTAGGCTTGCCTGATGTACTTTAATATAACATTAATAATAAAGCATATAAGGTGGATCAAGTCAACTGGTAACTATGGACTTTATTCCAGACAACTAACAAATTCTCTCTAAGAGAGTATGATAGCTTCCTCTGGGAGGCATCTTGAAGGTCCTTAAGCTCTTATTAATGCCTTGACCAGGAATCCCTATCTGTGGATTTACTATAAGAGGGATATATAACCATAAAGAAGGTACATCAATTAAGTTCAGATTTCCGCTTACTGTTCAAGGCTTAATAATAAATAATAGCAGTATTTACTAAAAATTTCTCAGAAATGCATACTAATTGTAGGAAATGTATAAATAGTTGGAATTGAAGCTATTCACATGAAATTAAATTATTGGGTGTATCAGTACAAAGTATAGAACTTTTAGAACTGTTCAGATAAATAAAGGATCTTTCCTCCTCATTAGATGGCAACTTTGGAATAGGCTCAACGTTAGAAACAGGTCATTGAGACTGAGTGACTTATCTATGCCATATTCTTGAATACATTTTTGTTTCTGATTAAAGGTTGGTCTTCTTTCAGGTAGTATCTGTAGCTAGTTAGCTCAGGCAGTTAGAATATAGTGCTAATGAGGCCAACCATGATTTTAGTCCTTGTACAAACCAGTTAGTTTTCACTTAGTCTAATGCTACTACTGGCTGCACCATTTCCCTCAGCCAGCCATCTCTTCAAAAGCATATCCTAAGTCACAAGGGAGGCCAATCTGGGAGATGTAGGTTGATAAATCTTTCCAGTTTTGAACAAACAGCCCAAACCCTCTTTCTCTCTGTGCTGAGTTAATTGCATCATTTCCACTGGTTTGGCTCAGTATGTTGTTATGAGTACCCTAAAATGCAGAACTATGTCCACTGCCTCCTCTGTTTTATATCCTATTAGCTCAGGAAAGATTTTCATTCCATTGAGCAGCAGACTGTGGGGTATATTTTTGGAAGCAAGTGTAGGTGTACCAGAGCCAAAAAAGGTTGGGAACAACTGTAGACAAACTGATCTCACTGTTCCTAGAGCTGCCAACTCTAGGCACAGAGCCCTTAAAGTGGACTATAAATGTCGAGTGGGTGGTTAAAAGAAAACCCATTATGTGGGACTAATTCCTGATTTCCCACAATCAGGTGCATATATTTTGTGTACATGCATATATTTTGTGTACATGCATATTTTATGTGGAAAGAAGCAGATGTGCACAAAGCTTATTTATTTAGCTATATGTATTAGATCAGAATTGGGGGCTTAATGAAAGAAAAAATGTGAGTTGGATAATTACAATAGTTAATACTTTGGATTTTTAATAAATATCTTTAAACTTATCATAACATTCCTCTGAAGGAGACAGGTAAGATTGGGGAGTTTTGGGTAAGATGAAAAACTGAAGCAGGGATCTAGGTCTCCTGGTTTCTACCCCAGTTTCTATCATTAGAACATGTAAGTCTCTAAGAGGACTTGCTGGATATAAATATGGGGTCAAATAGCAGAAGGATTTCTGTTTTTTCCAGTCTCCTTCTTTGATAGAGGAGACAATGGAGTTGTGAACACACCAACTTGATCTGTAAAAGCTGTTGAGTCAGTTCTCACAAGAGAGCTCTGGATTTGAGAGCTACATGAACTGGGCCACAGAAGTAGTGAATGGGGTGTTATGAAAAGGAGCCCACAGAAGATCTCATAACAAGGTTTGGATATTAGGCATGGAAACATCTGATTATATAATCTGTTAACCAGCCATAAGCTATAATGACACAAGCTAGGACTTGTAAGCTCATGTTTCCTTCCCTAGATCATTACACCCAGCAGTGAGGAAAAGAAAGTTAATGTGTTCTAATACGGATGTCAGCACTTTCTTAAAGATCAAGTATAGGTGTGCTCCAATTTAAGAAATCTCAGGAAATAAAAGATGTGCAGTTACCAAATTGATAGACACAGGGATTTTGGATGGATAAAATATTCACTTTATAGAAGGAGTCTTCCCTATGACCAGATTTACCTGAGTTCCTTAAATTAAGTTCTCCAGTGAATTCATTTGATTGACAAAGAATCAATTATCACATGACTTTTCCTGAAAAATGTGATAATTGATTCTTTGTCAATCAAATTTTACCATAGGATTACTATTTATAAAATATAGGTATTTTACAATACATAGTCTATGCACCAACATAAAGAGCACAGAATTTTGTTTTCCTGGTTTTTTGTAGCACCATATGAGCTGTGTAGATTTACATGTAGGGTAAAGCATAAAAACCAGATTATGAGTATTGTCTAGAGAGAAGGAGAGAAATAAGGGTACCAAGAGAGGATGATCATTCAATGGAAAAGAGATATATATAAAAAGAGAAAGAACACTGAAAATTTTAGCTATTTCCAATTTCTGGGAAAGCCATTATGCTTTCTATCTCTGGTATGCCTCTCATCTCAGACCAATCAGTTGAATTTTCCTCCCCTGCTGATCTTCTATAACCATCCCTGCTCTTAAACATAGAAATTACCCATAATGGTACAAATAGCATCATTTAATGAAGCAACAGCAGAAGCACCAATACCACATTCCTAGAACAGCTTGAGGTTTGATCAGCTAGTACTGAAAATAAGGGAAAAAATTTACCTTGTTTAAAAGTAAGAATGAAACTTGCTAAGCACAATCCTGGATTATAAAGGCTACAGGCTTGGGTAGGGGTGCTCTTAAAATGCCAAAGTTACAGCTAGAAAAATGACCCTTATCGTGACCTGCCAACAACCATGGAAATTTACAGAAGTTCCAACAACTGCATTTCTGCAGCTTTGTAGAAACGGTGGACAGAATTATAAAGAGATATTTCAGAGCTTCTAGCTAATTGCAGTTAAACACCCAAAATGTATGAAGTAATAAATTTCCAAAGGGCATCTTCCCACATCAGAAAAAGCATCAGCTGTTTTCTCTATCTTTCCATTTAATAATCAGCATATATCAAGTACTGGAACTACCATCCATAATACTACTAGGACAGACCCCTTGAAAAGGTACATTTCAAGAATCATAACTTCTTTCCATTTATTTAGATCATCTTTAATTTCTCTCAACAATGCTTTATAATTTTTAGTATACAAGTCTTGCACTTCTTTTTTTAAATTTATTGCTAGGGGCTGGATGCAGTGGCTCATGCCTGTAATCCCAGCACTTTGGGAGGCCGTGCAGGAGGATCACTTGAGGTCAGGAGTTCAAGACTAAGCTGGCCAACATGATGAAACCCCGGCTCTACTAAAAATACAAAAATTAGCCAGGCATGGTGATGCACATCTATAGTCCCAGCTATTTGGGAGGCTGAGGCACAAGAATTGCTTGAACCCAGGAGGCAAGAGGTTGCAGTGAGCTAATATCATGCTACTGTACTCCAACCTGGGCAACAAAATGAGACTTGGTCTCAAAAATAAATAAATATATATATATTACTAGGTATTTTATTCTTTTGATGCCATTATAAGTAGGATTTTCTGACTTTCATTTTTGGATAGTTAATTACTACTATATAGAAATGCAATTGATTTTTGTTTTTTGATTTTATGTTATGCAATCTTGCTGAACTATAACTGTTAGAAGTGATAGTTTTTTAGTAGATTCCTTGGGATTTTCTATATACAAGATCGTGTGATCTATGTGATCTGCCAACAAACATAGTTTTACTTCTTCCTTTGTACTTTGGTTGCCTTTCTTACTTTCTTTCTTTTTTTTTTTTCCTTGTCTAATTGCCCTGGTTAGAGCCTCCAATATACTGTTGAATAGAAGTGGTGAAAGTGGGCATCCTTTTCTGTTCCTGATCTTATGAGGAAAGCATCTAGTCTTTCACCATGTAGTAGGATGTTTGCTGTGAATGTTTGTAGGTACCCTTTATCTGGATGAGGAAGTTCCCTATTCCTAGTGTTTATATTGTGGAAAGGTGTTTGATTTTGTCAAATGGTTTTTCTGAGTCTATTGAAATGCTGATGAGGTTTTCATCCTTTATCCTAGTAATATGGTATATTACATCGATTTTTGTTTTTAAACCAAACCTGCATTCTTAGGATAAATCCTATTTGGTCATGGTATATAATTATTATATAACTATGTCTATTGGCAGATGACATGATCTTATATATAGAAAACAACCAGATCTCATGAGAACTCACTCACTATTATGGGAACAGCAAGGGGGAAATCCACCCCTATGATCCAATCACCTCCCACCAGGTCTTGCCCTCCCCCACAACACTGGGGAATACAATTCCACATGAGATTTGCATAGGGTCACAGAGCCAAACCATATCAGTAGGAAATCCTCGTATCTTTATCTGTTTTATGGAATGTAAAAAAAATCCATTTATTCACAAATGTGTATTGAGTACTGTATTAGTTTCCTATTGCTGCTATTAAAAAAACGTCTACACATTTAGTAGCTTAAAACAACAGGAACTTATTATCTTACAGGTCTGGAAGCTGGTAGTTGGAAATGAGTCTTACAGCGCTAAAATCAAGGTTTGGACAGGGCTACATTTCTTCTGGAGGCTCTAGGGAAAAATCTGTTTCCTTGCTTTTTCCTTGGGTCGAAAGCTATATTCATTGCTCATAGCCTCTTCCTCCGACTTCAAAGTTAGCAACCTAGCTTCTTTTTTCTCTGTTATGCTTCTATCACATGGCTTCCTTCTCTTCCATGTCAAACTGTTAACTGCCACATTATTCACTATAGCCTAAAAGTGGAAACAACACAAATGTGCATCAATTGAGGAACTGAAAAAGCAAAATGTGATATATCCATACAATGGGATATTGTTTCATAATAAAAAGAAATAAAATACTGATAAATGCTACAACATGGATGAATCTTGAAACATTATGCTAAGTTAAAGGAGCTAGTCACAAAAGACCATAAATTATATATTCCATTTGTATGAAATATCCAAAATAGGTACATCTATAGAGACATAATGTAGATTAGTCATTTGCCAGAACCTGGAATGTGGGGGTTCAGGAGAAATGGGGAGTAGTTATTGTTAATGCATGCAGGGTTTCTTTTTGGGTGATAAAAATGTTCTAAAATAGGTTATGATAGATGATAAACAAAAAAGCCGTTTTCTTCTTAAAGAAGAAGAATTAAAACTAGTAGGTCTTATAGTAGACTCATTATGCATATTAGTGACCAGAAAATAAATCTTTTTGGAATAATTACCATTCTATTTTTCTGTTCAGTGGAAGAATTGATAAGGAAACTGAAGAAATGGATAGGGAAACTGAGAAATTGGCTCAAGTATCCCTCCAAATTGAATACTTTTTGGAAAACATATTCTAATCATTGTTTTACTTCTTTAGATAGTATAGATTTTATATAGTAATTCCACAGTTAAAATATCCTCTTTGAAGAGCAGATTTTCTATTGGGGGTTCTTTCTTTTTACATGAAATAGAAATTAGATCCATTGGTTACCCTTCACATACAAAATGTAAGTCCAAACAATCCAAGCATGGCTTTAAAAGTCTGGCTTTAACCTACCCTTCTAGCCTCATCACTAATCAGTCATTCCTTGCTGTGGCTGATTCTTCAGTTCACAATTCCCCTGAGCCTTCCCATGCTTTTCCTCTGTCTAGAATGCCCTACACACCTCCTTTCCTCCTGGAAAACTGCTACTCCTTCAAGGCATGGCTTAATTGTCACCTTCACGGTGTTCTTCCTGACTCCCATAGACAGAATTAATTGCTCTTGCCTCAGTTTTAATAGTGTTTGTTTTTGCCTCTAGCATATCGTGTTATGTTATAATGTATTAGTTTATTAGTCTTCTGCCATTGAAGGCAGAAACCAAGTGTTTTTATACTTCTGTATCCACTGAATGTAATAAGTATAAGCCTGGCCCATGGTAAGATACAAATTAATGGTTGATTGATTAGAGGGTATGTATGTATGTAGGTAGGTAGGTAGATAGATAGATACCAATTAATAGCTGATTGATTAGAGGGTAAGTAGGTAGGTAGGTAGGTAGGTAGACAGACAGACAGAGTCAGCTAACTACTGATGGTCTTGAAAAGGAAGCATAAGAAAACATTCTCCTAATTCCCATTCTCAAGGCTTGATTATCAGCAATAAGTATTTCCTGAGGCCCTCAGAGAATGTGTCGTATCATTGAAAGTCCAAATATATACATAATGGTTTCTGCCCTTAAGGACCTTAAGAGATTAAAGAGATAAGACTGAGATGTATGCTGTAACCAAAAAAAAAAAAAAAACACATAAAATAGCATATGAGCATTCAGCAATTTAAGACAGATTATAATTGCTATCACAATTCAGTGAGAAGGAAGCTATATCTTATTTCTATATCTCAGGTTTAGAGCTACATAGTATAGCATTTCAGGCAACTGAGGGCTCTAGAAGTACCCTCCCAAGTAGATTTCCAAAGTGGCAATAGAAGGCTAATAACTCTCAGCCTATGGTAGGCAGACAGTAAACTGCACTATTGATCTCTAAGGTGACCTAGTCAAGAGGAAAGTAAGCTGTGGCTCCTTGGAGCATTTTCAAAGGTTTTAGGCTGTTTTCCACTGGGTAGGTATATTAGTCCATTCTCATACTGTTATAAAGAACTACCTGAGACTGGGTAATTTATGAAGAAAAAAGGTTTAATTGGCCTCCATTGCTGGGAGGCCTCAGGAAACTTACAGTCTTAGCAGAAGGACAAAGAGGAAGCAAGCACATCTTAACCATGGAGGCAGAAGAGAGAGAAGGGGGAAGTGAAACATACTTTCAAACAACCAGATCTCATGAGAACTCACTCACTATTATGGGAACAGCAAGGGGGAAATCCACCCCCATGATCTAATCACCTCCCACCAGGTCTTGCCCCCTACCCCGCCCAACACTGGGGAATACAATTCCACATGAGATTTGTGTGGGACCACAGAGCCAAACCTTATCAGTAGGGAATCCCTGCATCGTTACCTGTTTTATGGAATGTAAAAAACCACTTATTCACAAATGCTTATTGAGTACTGTATTAGTTTCTTATTGCTGCTGTAACAGAATTCTACAAATTTAGTAGCTTAAAACAATAGGAACTTATTATCTTACAGGTCTGGAAGCCAGTAGTCAGAAATGAGTCTTACAAGGCTAAAATCAAGGTTTGGGCAGGGCTACATTTCTTCTGGAGGCTCCAGGGAAAAATCTGTTTCCTTGCTTTTTCCTTGGGTCGAGAGCTATATTCATTGCTCATAGCCCCTTCCTCCGACTTCAAAGCTAGCAACCTAGCTTCTTTTCTCTCTCTTATGCTTCCATCACATAGCTTCCTTCTCTTCCATGTCAAATCTCCCTCTGCCTCCTTCAAAAAGACACTTGTGATTACATTTGGGGTCCACCCACATAATGCAAGCTAATAATCTCTCTCATCTCAATACCCTTAACTTAATCATATCTGCAAAGTCACTTTTGCCATATAATGTAACATTCATAGGTTTCAGGGATTAAGACATGAATATCTTTAAGGGGCATTATTCAGCCTTTCACAGGTATTTACTACATAACAGGCACTGTGTTAGGCACTTTTTATCTGTGCTACTTTTATTGTGTTCATAGCTTTTCCCTCCTGCTATACTGTAAACTCTTGGAAGACACTCCTTGTTGCTTTCTTGCTCCCAATGCCTAGCACGTGGCCTTGCTTGTGGTATATAATAGATACCAGGTAAATAATTAAAGAATGGCATGAGCTACACCTTGTCACATAGTAGAATTTAAATTAACTTCATTCAACAAATGTTTATTGAGGCAAAGAGGAGAATGAGTTTAGATACCTAGGTAGATGTACTTCAGCAAACAGTTGTTAAGCTCCTGCTGTGTGTCAGATATCTTACTAGTTATTAAAGATAAGAACATGAGTAAGGTGGCTCCACCCCCTGAGGAAAAATAGTGAGTAAAGAAATGTGCCCAGGCTGGGTGAGAATGGCCTGGTTGGTAGAGAAGCAGTGTCCCAGCTTTGGGCATCTCTGAGGAGAGCATGTTAATGAATGCTTCCTCCAGAAGGAAGCCCGGGGGTCATATACCATCACCACTACCATCACCCCCAGCCATTACCCCACCTTCCCCACCTTATCTGCTGCTGAGATTCCCTCTCCTTCATCACTACCAAGCACTCTTCAGCTTCTGATTGCTCACCTCTTACCACAGGAAGCTCATTTTTCCCTGGGGAAGCCCATTTGTTACTCAGGCCATTTTAAAAATTAACAAAATTCATTGAGATTCATTGAGATAAAACAATGCCACTGCTCTTTCTACTTCTTCTGGCTCCTGCAGCCACACATATTAGTCTAATTTCTCAGTCTTATGGCAGCCATTCAGGTATTTCTAGACATTCCCGTGAGTCATATCTTCTCATTCATCCATTTGTTCATTCAACAAATGCTTTCTGAGCATCTCTCATAGGGCTGGCACTGTACTAAGAGGTTGAGATAGAAATGAGTAAACAAAATTCTGTCCTCAAGGAGCTCTCAATCTAGCAAACAGATAGCCATTTGAATAGTACAAGTGTTCTAGGAGAAAGAGAAGGAGATACAAAATGCTGTAGAAACGGGGTACAGACCAACCAGCTGTACCTAGGGATGGGGTCAGAAAGGTGGGCCAGGCGCGGTGGCTCATTCCTGTAAACCCAATACTTTGGGAGGCTGATGTGGGTGGATAACCTGAGGTCAAGAGTTTGAGACCAGCCTGCCTAACATGGTGGAACCCCGTGTCTACTAAAATTATAAAAATTAGCCAGGTGTGGTGGTGCACACATGTAATCCCAGCTACTCGGGAGGCTGAGGCAGAAGAATCACTTGAACCTGAAAGGTGGAGGTTGCAGTGAGCTGACCGAGTCATTGCACTCTAGCCTGGACAACAATAGCAAAATTCCATCTCAAAAAAAAAGAGGTCAGAAAGGTGGTACTCCAGCTTTGTATCATTCATTCATTCAGCATGTATTTAGTACATGCTGTATGTCAGGCACTCTGCTAGATGCTAGAGATACCATAGCGACCTAGGATATTACCAGACAGAGTATGCCAGGCAAACAGATCAGCATTTGCAAGGTCAAGAAGGCATTCATTCATGTATTTAAATATTTGTTTTGATCATTGAGTTTTTACTGTGTTCCTGTAAATGATGCTAGGCACTGGAGATAGAGATAGACCACATTGACATGGTCCCTGGCTTCAAGAAGTTCATGGTCAACTGAGACTGACAAACTAGCATTCTAGCATAATGTAATACATGGTTGTAATCACTACAGAGTACTAGGAAAGCATATAAACAAAGACACTAAACTCAACTGGGCTGTGGGGAAGTGCTGAGTTCAGAGCAGGCCTTTCTGAAGTATTGAGGCTGTTGTGGTGCTTTAGCTGAGTCATAAGGGGCCAGGAAGCATTAGCCTGGCAGATGCAGAGGAAAAGGATAAGGAAAAGGGAACGGAACATGCAAAGGTAGGAAGGCATGAGAGAACAAGACTTGTGTTGAGAGCTGTCAAGAATTCAGCATGACTGAGGCAGAAAGTTTGTATGGGTGAGTGGCAAGAGATGAGGCTGGAAACTTAGAAGAGGGCTGAATCCTTAAGGACCTTGCGTAATATACTAGTATTTGGACCTTGTCCTGAAGGCAGTGGGAAGCTACAAAAGATCATTAAGCAGGGAAGTGACACAATCAGATTTTTCTTTGACAAAAATAACCCTGGCAGCAGTGTGGAGGATGAAATCCAGGGGGTGAGACTAGAGGCAGGAAGAGTGATACAGTCAGCCAGGGGGGCGATAATGAGGGCAATGGCAGAGGAAATAAGAAGGAGGGGCCAAAGGGAGGATTTATGAAGTAGAATTATCCAGGAGAGGAAGACAGAATAACCAAAATTGACTGTAAGATTGCCAACCTGAGAAATGATGTTAAGAACACAGGAGGAAGAGTGGGTTGCAGGGGGTGATAATGATGTCATCATTGGTCATGGTGTCTTCGAGGTACCTGAGAAATAGAAAGATGCCTGGTAAGCAGTTGGTCATAAGAATGGAGTGCAGCAGAGTGGTCTGGGAATAAATGAGAATGGCATGTACAAGTAACAATCCTTAATTCTACAAATATTTATTGAGGGCCTAGTATGTGCCATACACTGGAGGAAGCTCTCGAGGTTCCTGGAGTTATAAAGATGAATAGACAGTTTGTACCCACTGAGAGCATGCCCTGAAAGGAACAACAAGATACAGAAACAAACCATGATAAGGCAGTGTAGAAATGCAGCGAGAGACTGTGCACAGTATATTATTAAGGGAGCATGGACAAGACACATCTAACCTAGGGGATGAGAAGGATGGCTTCCCAGGCAGTGTGCTGTCTCAGCTGAATCTTAAAAAAGAAATAGGAGTTAATCAAGTTAAAAAAAAAGAGAGGCTAGGGCATTGCAGCAAAGGGGACAGCAAAAGCAAAGTTGGGGCAGGAGCAGGGAGAAAAAACTGGGTAGGCATTTCAGTATTGCTAGAGCGCAAAATACAAGAGATAAAACTAGAATACCTAAGGGCTGGGTCACAGAAAGCCTTACAGTTCAGGTAGTCTAGACTGTAAATAATGGGGAGCTAGTGAAGGGTTTTTTAAAGAGACAGAGTCTCACTATGTTGCCCAGGCTGGTCTCAAACTCCCAGGCTCAAATGATTCTCTTGCCACAGCCTCTTAAGTAGTTAGGATTATAAGCACAAGCCACCACACATGGCTAGTGAAGGTTTTAAAGAGAGTGACATGGCTAGAGCTACATGCAAATGGTTCACTTGATGGCTGTTTCCCCCTCCTAGAACGTAAGCTCCATGAGGACAGGGATTTTGTTTCAGTGCCTAGAACAGAGAGCATTTAGTAAATACTCACTAGGTATTTGTTGAAGGAAGGAATTAATGTGGGAGATCAATGTGAGGGGCTAAGACAAAGAGGCAAGGAGGTTGTAACGCTAATCCTGGGTGCAAATGATGAAGGTCTGGCCTGTGATTGGCAGTGGGAAGTACACAGAAGGCACTGGAGTCATGAACTGTGTACCAAGCTTTCATCTGGGTAGGTGGTGATAACTGAGATGATTTTATCCTCCTTCCAACCTATCATACTGACAGTCTGCTCTGTCCTTGTTAGTGCTAGAAACCAGGCGAGCAAAGAGAATTAAGATATGTGGACTGCTTTTAAAAAGCTCTTAGTCTCATGGGGTAGACAGACCAACCTATGAAAAGATATAGGTGGAATGCAGGAGGTAAGCGGCAGGCAAGGCAGCAATACTGCCTGAGCGCTGCCTCCTGTCACATCAGTGGAGGCACTAGTCTTAGAGTCAACTGTATTATGAACTGCGCATGCCAGGGATCTAGGTTGTGTGCTCCTTATGAGAATCTAATGCCTGATGAAACCACCCCCAACCATACCCATGGAAAAATTGTCTTCCACAAAACCAGCCCTTGATGCCAAAAACGCTGAGGACCGCTGGTATAATGTATCATGTATCAGTGCTATGAGAGAGTTCAGAACTAGTAAGGGCACCGTGTAGGAAATAGCTACATGGAGGAGGAGTAGGGAAAGGCTTCATGGTAGTGACATTTGAACTGGTTGTCAGACGTGGAAAAGGGGGTTGCCAGGCAGAGCAGGAAGAGCATGGCATTCTGAGGTGATGAATCTTGTGCATAGATGTGGAATTGTGAAGGGACTTGATCAGGTTCCAGGACCAGTGAAAAGTGGGTGTGGTAGTGGCTACCAATCACAGGGATCACCTTCTACCCAGATGAAAGTTAGACACACAAGCATCCAGTGTCTCCACAGACTGATGATTCTACCTCCTAAAAAGTTCTTTACTCCAACCCTTCCTCTGCACCTTCCACTGCCAATCTTAGGCCAGGCCTTCATAGTTTCATAAAGTTTGTGTTAAGATTCTGAGGGCTCATCTGGGCTTAATGGGAAAGAGTGCTGTGATCAATTAGCAATATCTGTCATAGGTATAAGAGTGAGAAATGGCAGCATGCATGCCACATCCCTGGGCATCCCTAGGGCATAGGGTGTTAGGTGGAGAATGGCAGCAGCTGATACCTTAAAATCCAGTTTTGATTATGTTATGATTGAAGTACTTCTAGGCTAGGGATGTCCTGTTGATAAGTAAATAAAGAACTCAAAAGATAGGTCAGTGATGAAGATACAGATTTTTGGAGTTATCTGTTTACAGATCAGAGGTAGACAAACTATTTCTTTAATGGTCCAGATAGTATTTTAGACTTCACAGGACATAGGGTTTCTGTCATATCTATTTAACTTTACTGTGGCAGTGTCAAAGCAGCCATAGACAATATTTAAATGAATGGGTATAGCTGTGTTACAATGAAACTTTATTTACAGAAACACATAAGGCTGGATTTGGTCTGTGGTCCAGTTTGCCTACCCCTGATGTGTGTGGTATATAGAATATAGTCCTACCTGGTGTCAGACAAGACCTGAGTTTGAGTATCAACTCTTACATACTAACTTGGTGACCTTGGGCAAGTCAGTTCAATGTTCCTGACTCCATTTTCTCATCTGTAAAATGGAGGTTGGTTATAATATCTACTTTACAAGATTACTGTGAAGAATAACTAAGCTTTTTCACATAAGCACTAGTTATAGCCCCTGGCACTTAGTAAATGCTCAATAAAGGTTTGATAATTATTAATATCGCTATTACTATTGGGATTGTTCATGTTGTTATAGATTTTAGCTAAGATCAGAATAGTGGATGGGATCACTGAGGAAGAGTGGGTAGAGCTGAAGGGAAGACAGCATCAACACTTAGGGGCAAACAGAGGATTCGAAACCAGAGAAGGAAACTGAGAAGGAACTGGCAGCATTGTAGGAAGGGAACCATAAAAAAGTAGTGTATAGGAATCAAAGGAAAGAAAGTGTTTTAAGAAAAGGGTGAGAGGCAAAGGTTTTCTACACTAGAAAAATGGGCCAAGGACATGAAAAGGCAGTTATCAGAAGACATACAAATGGATAACAAATATAAGATGTTCAGTCTCACTAACAATCAAAGATGGGAAAACAAAATCATATGTTTCTAGTGTTTGTCTATTAGATTAGCAAAAATTTAAAAGATTGACACAATGTTACCATGGCTGTGGGAAAACAGGTACTGATTTATACTTATTGGTGGGAATGTAAATGTTTTTGTACTTTCCAGAGGACAGTTTAGCAATATGTATCAAAATGAAAAATAAGCGGATTCTATGAGACAGCAATTTTACTTCTGGGAATTTACCCCAAAGAGATAAAAAATTACACAAATGTATTTTTCAAATACAGATAATGACATTGGTCCTAGCATTATGATAGCAAAAGCAACCTAAAATATTCAACAATAGGAGAATTATCATGGCATATAGACACAATGGAATACTGTACAGCCATTTAAAATGATGGCATAGCTCTACACTTACTGACGTGGAAAGTGTCCATGACAAATTGTAAAAAGATTATAAAACAGCCGGGTAGTGCTGTCTCCATTAAGTAAAACTTTGCTTCCTAGCAAATAGTGTTTTCTGTTTGTTTGTTTTCTGGATAGTGAGATTTCAGATCATTACACTTTTTGTTAAAGGTTGAATAGCTTTTACTAAGGACATATTACTTGATAGAAACAGTAACATGTACTGTGCTGACATACCAGCTCTCTGAAAAAATGAAGCCACAATTTATAGCCGTTGCCAATTTTGGTAACAAAAATACTCCCAAGGGCTTACAAAATTTTTAATATGTAGCAATCAGCTCTAACCAGCTGGCTCTGGCATACCACTGGCAGCCACTCTGTTTAAAATTAAAGAATATGGTTTACGTTTACCAGTGTCAAATGCTGATCAAGTAAGATGAAGATTAAAAATAATCTATCACTGATGTGTCTGGTAAAAGGCATTTCAGTGGAACAGACAGTTGCAGAATAAATGGGAAATAAGGAAGTGGAAAAAGGAAGGCATTTTGTAGTCAACAGAAGGAAAGAAATGGGCAATTGCTTGAGGGAGATGTAGAGTCAAGGAAAGTTTAATTTGAAGGAATGGAAAGAAATATTAAAAAGAGATAATGTTACAAACTTTTTCATTTCTTACTTTTGAATAATCTTTAGAGTTCAGAGTGTGTATGCACATGAAAGTTCTTGAAACAACCCTTTGTGTTGGTATTATCATTACCATTGTATATATGGGGAACCTGAGGTTCATAGAAGTTTAGCAGCTTACCCCAGCTGTCATAGAGAGTGAGCCACATTTGTGTATGCCTGTTGGGCTCCACCCACTGGGTAAGCCCTGAAAATATCGAGATGGATAAAACGTAGTCACTAGCACAAATACCTCGACCATTCTCCAACCTGAGTCCCCCTCTTCTATAATTTTAGGTTCTTTTCCTGCTTATTCTGGGAAGGCTTTGGCAAGCCATGAACCTGGGTATGGATTATTTGTCTGTGATTGGATGAGAAGAGAAGCTATCCAAGCATGAGAGGGCAAGTGGTTATTAGCAACAGTGAAGTTGAGTATGTTGGGGACCGAGAATGGGTCTGCTGGATTTGGCAAAGATTACTACTATATTTACAGTGGTGTAAAAAGAACAGGCTGAGGAGCAAATGAACAATAAAGAAATAAAGGCAGGGGTAAGACAGAGACATTGACAGATTGAGAGAGAGAAAAGGAGAATTATAGTAAATATGGGTAATTTTAAAAGCACTTCTTTTTAGTGCTCAAATTATCCCAAATTGGGCCTTTAAGCTAGCTCCTAGGTGTTTGTGACATGATCCCTTCAGTTTTTTAGCATCTTTAATTTCTGGTGAACAAGATTTCCCTAGTTCTCTGAACTATCCCTGCTCCAGCCGTGGAATCAGCCATTTCTCTCAGGAATCCTGGTTCCTTTTAATAGGGAATGGCATTTCAGTACCAAAATCTAGGTATTAGAGATACTCATTGCTGCTGGCATGCATTGCTTTTAGGCCTTTTCTATAGATCATCCTAGGAAATATAAAATTTTTAAAGAAATTATGAAAAGATGGAAGGAAATGGATTATAGCCTAATCTATAGTGATATTCTGAAGAGAGCAAGACAGGAGAAAAAAAGGGAGAAAGACCTACTTTAGAGCAGAGCACTAGCTAATAAATGTAGAAGGAAGATAGACTAAAAAAAAATCACTGTTTTGCAGCCCCCTAATATAATAATTGATTTTGGCAAAGATCTTCAAATGGATGCTAAAACCTTTGAGCAAAAAGGTCCTCAGGAACAGGATATTCACACAGTTTCAAATTATCACCCCACAGATTCCTTACTAATTACAAAGGGGAAAATGCACATTTACAATGGGAAAATCTGACAGTCACCAGGTTAAACAAGTTATTAAACTCAGCATTGTCAATAGCAGGACAAGCTGACATCGTGCCTCCTGATGTGATTGATGTAAGATGAAGTAAAAAGCATTATTTATGAAATATTCTTGCCAGAAATGTTTATGAAGAAACAATTAGATGAACCTAGAGTGTGGGATATCCAACAAGTCAGTTAGTCTGGACTCTTTAGAAAGCCATTATCATGAAAAACAAAAGAAGGGAGAGAAATTGTTTTGAATTTTAGAAAACAATGAGCTCAAATACAATGTGTCAACCTTGAATGGATTCTGAATTGGAAAGAAATCTTTTTTTTTTTTTTTTTTTTTTTTTTTTTTTTTTTTTTTTTTGTTTTTTGGTTTTGGGTTGCAGGTGGAGAAAAGCAACT
>CAUYQU010069700.1:0-36697 GCA_963574635.1 Cheracebus regulus
CATGTTCTCACTCATAGGCGGGTGTTGAACAATGAGAACACATGGACACAGGGAGGGGAGCACTATACGCTGGGGTATGTTGGGGGGAAATAGGGGAGGGACAGTGGGGGGTGGGGAGTTGGGAGATAGCATGGGGAGAAATGTCAGATATAGGTGAAGGGAAGGAAGGCAACAAATTACACTGCCACGTGTGTACCTATGCAACAATATTGTATGTTCTTCACATGTACCCCAAAACCTAAAATGCAATAAAAAATAAAATTAAAAAAAAAAAAAAAGAGATCAAGACCATCCTGGACAACATGGGGAAACCTCATCTCTACTAAAAATACAAAAATTAGCTGGGCATGGTGGTGCACAACTGTAGTCTCAGCTACTCAGGAGACTGAGGCAGGAGAATTGCTTGAACCTGGGAGGCAAAGGGTTGCAGTGAACCGAAATCATGCCACTGCACTCCAGCCTGGTGAGAGAGCAAGACTCTGTCTCAACAACAAAAAAACAAAATAACAGTCTCTCTGAAAATGAAAGATCATTCATAAATCTATCATCCTAAAATACTTATTATCAATTTTATGTCTTTAATTTTCTTACTAATATAGGATTGTATGTAGCTATACTCAATGAAGATATATATACTTTGTACATTATTTTTTCACTTAACATTATATTAAATGCATTTTCCTATGTTGCCAGATACAAGTTGGGTATACATTATCTGAAATGTTTGAGAGCAGAAGAATTTTGGATTTTTTACTTTTTTGGATTTTGGAATGTCTGCATTATACTGGTAAGCATCCTTAATCCAAAAATCCAAAATCAGAAATGCTCCAATGAACATTTTCTTTGAGCATCAGCTCAAAAAGTTTTGAATCGTGGAACATTATGGATTTCAAATTTTCAGGTTAGGGATGCTCAATATGTAATACAATAATCATTTTGATAAATGCTTAACATTTCACTGAATATACCATAAAGTTCCTTGTTACTTTTTATAATTTATCATTATTAATAATTTTCCATCTGTATCTCACACATCTACAGTTTTCAAACAGGAATTTTCCCTTTAGGATAGTGGGATAAATTGTATTATAATTTATATAATTATAATTATGTAATTACATGTATAATTATATAATTATTCACTCTTCCCTCCCTGAAAAAGGGTTATACATTCCTACTCCTGCCACATAACTTGTAATGCCTGCCTGGAGAATGAGTATATACTCTTTCTTCTGTACCTACTAACTGCACGCATGGATACATTACTTGCTCTGGGCAACAGAGTGTGAGGAGGAATGACATGACCCTCAACTGAGCAGACTTCTCAAAGGCATTAACATCATTCATACCTACCTTGTGATTTGTGAGATCAATATATCCCTAATAGGGGTTTCTCCTTCAGCCTAGATCCCAGAATGAGTAAGACACATGGAATATAATAACCATGGATCATAACTGCAGTTATTCAGAAAACAGAATACAACACAAGCAAGAAATAAGCCTTTCCTGTTGTAAACCACTAGGATTTGGGGGTTGTTACCACAAAATTTAGCAACATATTTACTGATGTAAACAGATCAAGTAACTGAATGTCAGAGCATCTAAGAATATTGTTTTTGTAACTTCACAGATTATAAAACTGCTTTCCTACATTTTAAAAAAATGACCAAGGCTGGATGCATGGCTCACACATGTAATCTCAGCACTTTGGGAGGCCAAAATGGGCAAAGCACCTGAGGTTAGGCATTCAAGACCAGCCTGGCCAACATGGCAAAACCCTGCCTCTACTAAAAATGCAAAAATTAGCCAGGCATGGTGGCACATGCCTGTAATCCCAGCTGCTTGGGAGGCTGAGGCAGGAGAATCTCTTAAACCAGGGAGGCAGAAGTTGCAGTGAGCCAAGACTGCACCACTGTACTCCAGCCTGGGTGACAGAGTGAGACTCCATCTCAAAAAATAAAAATAATATTTAAAAAATTTAATATGACCAAAAAAAGCAGAGACACACTACAGAAAAAAGACACATAGGTAATCCAGATACTGGAGTTATCAGACACAGATTCTTAAAATAATGATTAATATGTTTTTAAAAACACAGATAATATCAATTCTACCAGACAACTGTAATCCATTTAAAAGAGTCAAATGGAAACCCTAGAACTGAAAAACACAACTGATGTTGAGAATTTTAATAAATGGGCTTAACACAGTTTAACACAGCAGCGGAAGGGATTAAAATTAAAGCATAGAAAGAAAAAAAGGTTGGAAAATACACAAATGTGAGTAATTGGAGTCCCAAAAGAACAGAAGATAGAATGGAGAAGACAAATGTTTTAAGACTTAATGACCAAGAATCTTCCAAAACTCATAGAATTCAAGCATGAATTCAAAAAGGTCTACAAACCCCAAACAAAATAAATATAAAGAAAAACCGCATCTGGTAGCATTTGCTTTTGAATACTATTCCCCACCAAAAGAAACCAAGTCTCCTTAGAGAAATGGCTGATTCCAGGTCTGGGACTACCAAAGTACAAGGTAAGTTGAAACACCTGTGTCAGAAAGCAAGCCAGTGCTATATGAGACATGTCAAAGGGGCTCAGGCACTGGTTTGAAGTAGACACCACTGGCATAAACTGGGACAATTCATGCAACAAAATAAATGATAGTAACAGGATATATAATCTACAGAGTAAAATTAAAATATATAATGTACTGAATTAACAAAAGGAAAGCCTTCCAACAGAATTCCAACTATTATCTACAGGAAGAATGAGGGAGCCAGAAACTCAGCATTAGCATTTGGTAAACAATATAATAAAAATGCTTGGGGACAAGAGCCATCAATGATTGCTAAAACTAGGATCAAAGGTTTATGGCAAACAAGATATTTACTTAAAGTATCTATCATTAAGGAGAAAACAGTAACTTGTACAAACAAAGAAATAGTAGAAAAACCTGGCAAATAAATATCTTAATCAAACAATGAAAATGTAATATCAACAATTAATAATGAGACAAATAGATACTATATGCCTCCTGATGTGATGCACGGAGGACACAAATACAAAAGGAAAAAGAAAAATGATGGGGACATATACAGATATGAGACTTTATCATATTAAAATACTATTATATTATTACTCTTTGACATTAATAAATTTATACTAAAAAATACGATGAAAACTGTACTGAAAAACAGGTAAAGCCAAACTATAACTAATTATCTTAAAAATTAGGATAACAGTTCCTCTTAGATGGGAGGGAGTTGTATTTGAGAAAAGACGATAAAAAAAACTCCTAGGCAAGCAAGACAATCCACCCTCTTTGATGAGGCGGGGTTGGAAAGATTTTCACCCTACAGTAATTAAGTCTTCAACTTTTTTTTTGACATGTGTTAAATAATGATTATGATTTATTTAACAATGCATGTTAATTAAATGCTCTATTTGATCCTGGGTAGGAACCCAGATGTTTTAAATGGCTAGGACATTAATGGAACAAATAGAAAAATCTAAATATGCGTTATTACAGTTTATTGTTTATTATAGCACATAATCAATGTTTGGTTACAGAAGAGCATGTCCCTGTTTCATCTGAGATGATCATCCTGAGATTGTTGATTGACATGATTTTTCAGACTGGTGCCACCCTTGTTATTGATCTTTGTAGCCAAGGATAATTATCTCAAAAATATATATAATCCTCTTCATTTTTCCTTTAAAAACTTTTGTCTTCCTTTACTGCCCTAGTTTACTATGGCACACAGTTTCGCATAGTTTACTATGGCACATGTATTCCTACCACAATGCCCATTACTAAATAAATGCCATCTTTGAGAGTCTCCCTCTGTCTGTTATTTAGATTAACAACCTCAAATACATTACACTAAGTTAAAAAATACATTACACTAAGTTAAAAAAAAAACAAGACACAAAGACCATGTATTGTATGATTACATTTATATGAAATGTCTACAATAGGCAAATCTTTAGAGACACAAAGTAGACAGGTAGTTGCCTACGGATAGGGGAAAATGGGAATGACTGCTAGTGAGTTTCCTATTTGGGATGATAAAAACATTCTAAAACTGATTATGATGATGATTACACAACTGTGAATTACAGATCTCAATAAAACTGTGATTTAAAAAAAAGAATTAATTCTAAAGAAGGCTATAGGCCAGGCATGGTGGCTCACACCTGTAATCCCAGCACTTGAGGAAGCTGAGGAGGCAGATCACCTGAGCTCAGGAGTTCGAGACCAGCCTGGCCAACATGATGAAACCCTGTTTCTATTAAAAATACAAAAATTAGCCAGGTGTGGTGGTGCGCACCCGTGATCTTAGCTACATGGGGGGCTGAGGCAGGAGAATCGCTTGATCCCGGGAGGCGGAGGGTGCAGTGAGCTGAGATCACACCACTGCGCTCCAGTCTGGGCAACAGAGCAAGACTCTATCTCAAAAAAAAAAAAAAGGTGGCTATAAAGTAGCAGTTAGAATATGATTCTATTTTTGCAAGAAATATATATACACATATATACATGTATATTAATGTTTACATTTATAAAAAAATCCAGAAGCATATAAACTATAACCCTGGTTTGCTCTAGATGGCAGAATTACAGGGGCATGAATACTTTCTCAAAAGGAAAACACAATTCTGTGACCCTTTTGCAATCAAGCCTCTCTCATTCATGAAATGAGGTCACTAGCCTGATAAAATCAAGTCATTCTTTCTGGCCCTTCTTAAAAATTACGTAGTAATGATTATTCTAGTTACTAAAAACTCACGAAATGAATGTCTATTTCTGAATTGACAATGGAGTTCTAGAGCACAAACTGTTTTAATCAAAAAGTTTCCAGGGCAGGACAAATATTATCACACAGAAAAAGAAGTCTGGTTTAAAAAGCTGAGGACAGCATGATCCGGCATACACTCTCAAGCACAACTCCAAACCCAGGCAGGCCTTTATCCTCTTTTAGTTAAACATGCAAATAACACTAAGTAGCTTTTTGAAAGCCATCCCCACAAGAAAGGTAGTCTTTTGTAGGCAGTGGCATTCAAAGACAGAGAGATGCTGGGAAAGGTATTAGAATGTCAGAAAGCACCCGGAAAGCTTTCAGGCATGCAGTCTGGCCATAATAATAAGCTCCAAAATCTGGAGGAAAAAAAATCATGTAAGAATTCAGAGAAAAGAGGGAGATAGTCTCTTCAAACCTTTAGTAGGATGCTCCTCCAAAAAAAAATTAACTTTGAAATATGGGGATTTTAAAATGAGTAAAACATTTAAATTTTATGTTTATACTAGCAAATCATAAATCTGTTTTTTGCTTTATTATTAAAGTGATCATATACCCTGCAAAAGTTTCAATACATAAAATTATAAAAAGTAATGCATTAATGACAATCAATTCCAGTCTTAAATTCATGAAACAAAAGAGAATTTTAACTGTTTTATCTTTAACCCAGTCCTCCATTTAAGTGACACTCATCCGCTACCAGCAACTGCTCATCACGTAGGTAGGACCATCATTAACAGTTTGTATACATCCTTTTAGATAATGCAATTATTTTTAGAATTTATGCAGCTGCAGAATTTTTATCTAAAACCATACACATTTAATAAAAAGAGTAAGGACTCTGGGCTAGGCAAGCCTACCAAAAGTGAGTACTTAATAGATGTAAATAAGTAATGGCCAGTCAATCTGAACCTGACTAGCCATTAGTAAGTGTGTTTTAAACTCTCTGGACTACACATATGTAAAATATGTTAATATATGTGCATAAAGTACTTATGCATTAATATATATGTACATAGAAAAAAAATCCAGGAAGGGTAGATTAAACAATAAGGCTGGTTTTTCTCTGGATAGGAGTGTAGGGGCAAGGTGCTGTGATAATGTATTAAAAGCATGGAGATGAAGGCACTTAACATATAGTATACTTCAACATGGAAAACATACAGACACACTCCTCCCTAAATGGACCCGAGATTTTTCACAAGAGGAAAGAAAAACTGAGTGTCCTGTCTGCTTACAGTATTTTCTTTTGCTGCTTTTTGATCTGGTGGTTGTTATCTGTATATGTTCCTCCTATCTTGAGTGACATCCAAGAAAAAGAAAGAGGAAGGGCATGGTGGCTCATGCCTATAATCCCAGCACTTTGGGAGGCTGAAGCAGGCAGACTGCTTGAGCTCAGGAGTTTGAGACCAGCCTGGGCAACCTGGCCAAACTCCATCTTTACAAAAAAATAAAATAAAGTAACAAATTATGCAGTCCCAGCTACTCAGGAAGCTGAGGTGGCAGGATCTCTTGAGCCCTCAAGGCAGAGGTTGTAGTGAGAGGAGATCATACCACTGCACTCTAGCCTGGGTGACAGAGTGAGACCCTGCTCAAAAATCAATCCATCCATCTATCTATCTATCTATCTATCTATCTATCTATCTATCTATCTATCTATGTCGATAATAGTGTAGAATCTACTTACTCCTGCAGATATTAGATCCCAGCTTCTTCTCATTAAAGAGTAAAGAGTAAGAATAAAGAAAGATTTGAGACTTAAAAATAGACCTTGCTGCTTCTGACATCATGACCTTGAGATTCTCAAAGGCTTAGCTGAAGTAACATATACATACATTTTGAAAGATAAAAGCTTAAAATAAGTTCAATGGAGACTATTAAAATACAGTATTGTTTAGATTATGAAGACATACTTAGCACTTAGCATAGCTTCATAATTTAAATAAAATCAGATCTTAAGAGGGTGCTACAAAACAAGTTCCCACATCATCTTACTTCCCCAGCCCATCTCGGCATACAACACACTATTCAACATTAAAACATCTAGCAAATGCTACATCTCTGGATAAAATGCATTCTAACAGGGCAGGGAAATGGAATGGAACTTCCAATGTCAAATTTTAGTATGCCCTGACTAAACAAATCTATGAGCTTTGAATTTTGTTTAACAAAGACAGTCAAAACCCATTTATGCCTGAGGCTGCAACTTTTTGAATTTTTGTATATGTGAAAAATCAGACCTTGGCGACCACCTTGAGCAGAAAGATATAAATAACTCACACAGGCTTAGTGTTTCAATAATGGGATGCTAGGCATAAATGGGCTAAGCTGATATTTATCAACTGTATCCTGCTAGCCTTAGAAAAATTTAATCAAAAAACTAAAACTATTTCTCTAGGCCAGGCATGGTGGTTCACACTTGTAATCCCAGCACTTTGGGAGGTCAAGGCAAGAGGATCACTTGAACCCAGGAGTTCTGAGACCAGCCTAGGCAACACAAAGGGAGTCTGGCTCTACAAAAACATTGTAAAATTAGCCAGGTGTGATGGCAAGCACCTGTAGTCCAGCTACTCAAGAAGCTGAGGCAGGAGAATCACTTGAACCCAGGAGGTCAAGGCTGCATGATGGCACCACTGCACTTGAGCCTGCGTGACAGAGCATGGCTCTGTCTATTCAAAAAAAAAAAAAAATTTCTGGCTGAGTAAATATTACTAAATTTTTTAAATATTCCATTAAATCAATGATAAATTTAAACCTCTTAAACTACAGGTAAACTTTCTCATTTTAACTCATGAAATGATTGACATTTAAAATTATTTATATCATAATCACCCATGGTGGCTAAAAGTTCACTACGTATATAACAATCTAGTTGGAGGCTGAGAACAAAGTCTGCACCTTGACTGTCTAGGTTCAAATTGCAATCTACATTAACCAACTGTGAAACCTTATTCAAGTTATAATTTTTCTGGACTCAGTTTTATCTCTAAAATGGAAATAACAGTACTTATCTTACATGTTGTTTGGAGAATTCATTGACTTAATATATACAAAATGCTTTCAACAACACTTGGCATATAATAAGCACTATATAAGTGTTAGATGCTATATTATTTTGTTCAATATTTTTAACAAAGGCAAGCTAACACCACCTCATGCTTTCAGAATGTTCATTCAAGAATCTATTTATTAAAGAGATTACTTATCATCAAAAACTTCCAACTTTTATAAAAACTAGAATTTCACTGAAATATACAACCCACAGTCTCACATACCTGTTTGGAATACGAGTTCTTTCCCTCCTACACCTGCTGCCTCCAGGTTAATGAATGCACGAATCAAGCTAGCCCAGGGGTGCTGAGTAATGAATCCATGACTGGCCTTAATGAGAAGGAAATAAAACAAATATTTGTTAATCAATCTTAAACTATCAGTCCTGATTTTGCTTAAACACAAAGAGCCTATTTTGATGAGGTAAGGAATATGAAAACAAAATAATCACTCTTCAAAGGCAGTATCCAAAGACATTTTCTGCTTCTTTTTCTATGCATAAAGGCCATGCACATCATGGGTTTGGAAAGTCACCCATCACAGAAGGCAGCCTGATTACCATTAGTGGTGCCAAACAACATCCCTGGTAAGCACAAGGCTGTGCAAAAGAAAAGGTAAAGAGGGCTGGGCACGGTAGCTCATGCCTGTAATCCCAAAACTTTGGGAGGCCAAGATGGGAAGATCACCTGAGCTTGGGAGTTTGAGACCCCATCTCTTTTTAAAAAGAAAAAAAAAGAGAGAGAACAGAAGAGACAATCCATATGGTTGGGCATTTGTTTGTGCCTGTCTCAAAACATCTCTGAAACTTCAATGTCAAAGAAAACCCGAGGAGAGTAATTATTCCATCAAAGAGCCCTTCTGTGAATCAAACACTGCCACAATGATCCACTGAGTGAAGTTTTCCAAATATTAAACATCTCTACATAAATGGTTGTGAATTTTTTATTTAGTGTTTAGTATATATATAGTATATTTTGTATATCATTTTATACTACCCACAGGAGTAATAAAAAAATGGATTTAAGCGTTAGCTGTTATTATTCTCATCCTTATTCAAGCCTAATATTTAAAACAGTAAAATCTCACTTGCAAGACATTTTCCTCAGCACCATTAAAGAGAAATATGACAGCATGATGCAAGGCTTCTGAAGATGTTGACAAGACACGAAGGACCTCCAGCATCACTGAGCAGCTAACTGCATCATCACTGGCACCTGCAAATCAGAGAAACAGATTTGCTGCTCGGATTTAAAATCTTTACAATATGACCCATTAGGACTAGGAATGGAGTTTTTTTCCCCAGAGAAGCATCACAATAGCTGCATGACCAAAAGCATAGCTGTCATCATCAGGTGACAATTACATCCACCAGCAGTACGTTCCATGATGGGATCTTTGTCTGGTTTGCTCACTGACTTACTCTCAATGTCTACAACCAGGCCTGACCCACCGTAGTCACTCAATTAGTGTCTGCTAAATAAAGCAACCTGAGGGGACCTAATGTCATATTGGAAACTGGTATTCTCAACAAACCAAAGAAATCTGTTCTATTCTTTACCCGTATTCCACATCCTCTCTAATCATCTCCCTTCTGGTGCTCACAGCTTCCTGCATCATCTCCCACTGCACCCACTCCTTTCTTGCTTGTTTTCCTGCCAGAATCATAAAAGCTGCACAGAGAGGTCATTTTAGATGGTATAACATTCCTTTAAGGTTCCTCCAAGGGGAATATGTGATGAAAAAGTATAAAGAAAATACCTAACAAGATACAGGAAAAAAGACAACCTAAGTAGCATTCTTGGTCCCAGAACACATACTCAGTTGAACCTCTGAACCTCTTTTTGATTCAGAAACTGTGTATGTCAATAAAAACTAACTATAAAAATGACTTAACTGTCTTGCTTTTTTAAAGCTCTGTAAGAGGCAGTTCAAGGAACTGACTGGATATTTGGTGATACCAAGGAATTATTGTTAGTTTTTTTTTTTAGGTGTGGCAATTCGTGGTATTATATCAAAAAAGGGCCCTTATCTTACAGCAATACAGACTGAAATAGTTTTAGAGAGAAACTAATACAGCTAAGATCTGCTTCAAAATAATCAAGAAGTTGGGAGGGTAGTGGCAGGAAAGAAATAAGATCAGACTGCTGAAGCTAGGGGACAAGTACACTGGGGTTCATTAAACAATTCTGCTTTTTGAATATATTTGAAATTTTCCATAACAAAAAACTTAAAAGTAATCAAAGTAAATAAGCACTACTATGATAACTCAGGTAATAACATTTCCGGGTTTAAACATTGAGAAGCAGAGTGTCAAAGCATTTAGCATAGATTTGAGAGCAAGAAAGACCTGGCAGTCAATCTGAGCTCTATCACTTTACTCCACTATTTCCTGGTTTAAAGAGCAAGCTAATGATACCTACCTCACAGGTTTGTTATAAGGGTCATACAAGATAATGCGGGTGCCTAGCACCTGGGAGGCAATTAATATTCATTTTCCCTTCTCTTTGCAAATCTGAGGAAGGCTCTGTGGCTAGCTAAAATTAAAATGCTGTTTTGGCTCTGTTAAATTCCAGACCCCATTCCTACTTAAGAAGAAACTTTTTTTTTTTTTTTTTGAGACGAAGTTTCGCTCTTCTTGCTTAGGCTGAAGTACAATGGCACAATCAGCTCACTGCAACCTCTGCCTCCCAGGTTTAAGCAATTGTCCTGCCTCAGCCTCCAGAGTAGTTGAGATTACAGGCATGTGCCACCACACCTGTTTAATTTTGTATTTTTAGTAGTCACGGTTTCACCATGTTGGCCAGGCCAGTCTCAAACTCCTGACCTCAGGTGATCTGCCCACCTCGACCTCCCAAAGCACTGGGATTACAGGTGTGAGCCACCATGTCTGACCGAAACTACTTATTAACCATAATTGTCTTAGTGGTGATTACTGATCTGTATTTCAACTGAAGTGAAACAAAGTAATAACTAACTAATCACTATCAAATAGAAAATGTTGCTATTAGCAAAAAGTGTCACCCTCCAAAACCCTCTTGAAATAAACCCTTTTTTTTTGACACTGTTACTTTAAAATAGAAAACAAATAATAAAATGTTTCTTAATTCAAAAAAAGAGAAAGGGAAATTCAAAGGTATCTATACAGGGTTGATTAAAAAGTTAAACTGTCCATTCAGTATCCCCTATTTTAATAGTTCTGGTGTGTCAGAAGAGAACTACAGAAGGATCAAATATCTTTAAGAAAGTGAAGGAAAGTTAAGAGGACAGTCTTACAAGGGCTAGGTGGTAAACTGACATCCCTTTCCATTTAGAATTAACCTTGAAATTGAAGCCACCCACAAAATAACTCAATGCCTCTTCTACCAACGACCTGGAACCACACAGCAGACTCAAAAAGATAATTAAGGCTTTTCTGTGGATAACATTACCTCTAATTGGTATCAGTTCCTGAGTCCTAGATACACAGCTGAGAATGTAAAAAGAAAAAAGAAGTGCTTCAATTAGGCCATCCACCAAAAGGATCTAGGTGATAGTCTATTTCAGGGGTGTCTAATCTTTTGGCTTCCATGGGCCACATTAGGAGAACTGTCTTGGGCCACATATAAAATAACACTAACTACCATTGATGAGCTAAAAAAAAAAAAAAAATTGCAAAAAATCTCATGTTTTGAGAAAGTTTACAAATTTGTTTTGGACCACATTCAAAGCTGCCCAGGGTCGCTGGCTGGACAAGCTTGGTTTATTTGACGAATGTGTGTGTGAAACACTATTTTTAACAATTTATTATTGACAGAAATTTCCTTGAGATTGTTGTTAAGGGTATTCTTATAAAATTTTAGTTAGAAGTAGGTTCTAGGCCAGGCACAGTGGCTCCCACCTGTAATCTTAGCACTTGGGAGGATGAGGTAGAATTATCACTTGAGGAGTTCAAGACCAGCCCGGGCAACAAAGTGAGAACTTGTCTCTATTATTTAAAAAGAAAAAAACCATAAAAAGAAAAAGTGCATTCTAATGACTCAGAAAAATGCTGACCTTTAATTATTAGACTGCACATACACAATTTGTAACATTTGGCACTATGTTTGTAAAGGGTAACTTAATATGCCACTCCAAAATATGTCACTTTGGCATATGGGTTATTTTAAGCCGAAGGCAACTGAGAAGTAGGTACTATACAAAAAAGCTCTCTGCCCTACCCTTATTTGCCTAAAAGCAGGATATAAATTTACCAAGGTGTCCCACTTCCCTTCTCCACCAGGAAGTACAAAGGTTGATCATGAAAGACAACTTTAAACTCTTAGTGGCCTGGTGACAGAACAAGAGGAATCTATATAACACTTCACTAACCTTTATGTACCATTTATTTGCCATCCTACAATTGGACACCCCTGGAGACTCAAGGTACTTTTCCTTTCTTTTGTCACTTCTCTAAAAATGTATTGTTTTGTTGAAGATGCTACATAAGCCAGATTTCTAAGCTACCTCTTTGAGATTTACTCATTTTCCGAGTATCTCCCATGTACATGAAGAGCATGTGTTAATAAACTTCTATTTGATTTTTCTCTTTTCTGCTTGTCTTGTGTTACAGGGGTCTACCAGTTAAAAACTACGAATGGTAGAAGAAAAACTGTTTTCTTTTGTCACTACATTTGCTTCTAATTCTTGTATACACAGCCTTCTTAAATAAAGTTAAGCAACCACGGTGTTTATTTGCCCCTTCCCAGAATTTAAGCATCGCTAATAGTGGGCAAAGGGTGACATTTATTACTGTTTTGAAATGGACATAAAAAAAAAAAAAAAAAAAACCCACAGTGGTGGCCGGGCATGGTGGCTCATGCCTGTAATCCCAGCACTTTGGGAGGCTGAGGCAGGTGGATCACTTGAGGTAAGGAATTCAAGACCAGCCTGGCTAACATGGTAAAACCCCATCACTACCAAAAATATAAAAAAATTAGCTGGGTGTGGTGGCACAGCAGGAGAATCACTTGAACCCGGGAGGCAAGGATGCAATGAGACGAGATTGTGCCACTGCACTCCAGTCTGGCGACAGAGTGAGACTCGGTCTCAAAAAAAAAAAAAAAACAAAAAACACTGGTTACCCCAATAGCACACAAAAGTACTTCTGGCTTATTTACACTGATTTTTGAAAATGCAAGTTACATTCTAAATGCAAATGTGAAGCTTTCTAAATGAAGATATTCTAATATGTATCAATTTATCAAACAAATTTTACTTACATTTTGCATAACTCTAGATGTTCAAATTGGGACCACTGTAAGTTCAAGCAATCCAGAAGTGTTAATATTATGTAAGAGTTAATAGAAACTTAAAAAACACTTTCCATGCCAGGTACTATTTTAATGTTTTACTTATATTTACTCCTCCAAGCAACACTATTAGGAAAGTACTATTACTTTTTCCATTTCACAGATGAGAAACTAAGAAGTTAACCAATTTGTGAAAGGGAGTATTAATCACGCTCTAATATTTTTTCCTTTCAAATGTAGCTGAAAGAACTGACTGGCCAGGAAATCCAGCACCTTATCCCAGTTTTGTCTCTGATCAGTGATGATCAGCTAAATTTACTCCTGTGTCAAATGAGAGGGTTGAGCCAGATGCCATCTCAGGTCTCATCTACCCCTAAAATGCTATGCCATTGTAAAATACTATTTTCTATTCCTAATTACAATCTCTTTAACTACTGAAAACAATTTTCTGAAGAATAAATATTTTAATAAATAGAAGTTCAATTTAGGGGATTCTCATTCATTTGACAAATATTTATTATGTCAGGCATTGTCTTAAATGCAAGTGTTCTATTTTGCCAAATTATTTTCAGAGAAAGATTCATAGATTAATAAGGTATTTTAACAGTATGGCACCCTCAGTGGACCAAAATTCTCACCTTATAGGTCAACAGAATCTGCTATAAGAGATATCCCCAACCCCCAGCCTGGGGCAGCTTTGAATACAGCCCAATACAAATATGTAAACTTTCTTAAAACATGAGATTGTTCTGGAATTTTTTTTTTTTTTTAGCTCCTCAGCTATTGTTAGTGTATTTTATGTGTGGCCAATGATAATTCTGCTTCTTCCAGTGTGGTCCAGGGCAGCCAAAAGATTGGACACCCCTGCTCTAAAACCATGCATCCCTTGAAGAGAGGGACTGTCCTTATCTGGTATCCTCAAAGTCTAGTGTAACACCAGGCTGAGTAAAACACTTTTTAAGTGTCTGAACCTAACTCCAGGACACAAGGACACACACACTGGTAACACTGAGAAGCCTGCTTCAGTCTACCAGAAACATTCCAAATCTTGTCACTGGGCTGCTGGCATTAATACCAAAAAAAATAATATTAATAAACACTTAAGAGAATACAGAATGGTTAGATCCTAAACTAAATGATACTACTCTAATTATCCTGCTTTCCATCACAAACAAAAAAGGTCTGCCCAAGAAAATGGTCCCCACAATTGCCCAAATAGCTTGGGTTATGTTAACAAGCTTTCTGGGCTATAACAACTTCCAAATGACTAAAAACACAGGTACATACCTGGTGAGTTTGCTACTGAGTCAAAATGACAGTTAGCCAACACAGCATGCTGGGCTCCATCTCTGGGTTCCAGCTTTACCACAACATTGGTGATGTTGTCATAATAGCTTGTAAAACCTCCCAAGAAATCAATGCTAAAAGAGCCTGTTGGCCGTTGTACATCTATTGAAATCCTATGAAGGCTGTTGCTTTGCACTTCAATCAGTTTAATCTGTTCCAAAAGGTAGCGCACTGTCAGAATTTCATTTTCTGGACTTCCTGTAGTCCTGGGGCCAATGGAGGTTATGTGTTCAAGATAATCCCTGGAAGTGACCAAAAGAATAACAAAGGTTTGCAGTTAAAATTGACACTGAGCATGGGTAACTTTTTCAATACACAACCCTTCCTCCCTCAAAAAGTTTAGTTCTTTGACTTCTCATATAAAAAGGACTACCTTTTATATTTCAGACACCAAGTGAACATCACTTGTAGGATTCCATGATTTTATTTTTGCCTCCCATGAGTTGACCCCTTCAGTTTTCTCCACCATCCCATTCGCAACTTCTCCCTGTATCAAACCAATACAAAGACTAGGGATGTATTCAAAACGTGTGACAACTGGCAGGGTACCCTGGCTCACGCCTGTAGTCCTAGCACTTTGGGAGGCCAAGACAGCTGTATTGTTTGACCCAGGAGTTTGAGACCAGCCTGGGCAATGTGGCGAAACCCCATCTCTTCTAAAAATGCAAAAACTACTTGGATGTGGACTACTACCCGCCTGTAGTCCCAGCTACTCAGGAGGCTGAGAAAGGAGGATTGCCTGAGTCCAGGAGGTGGAGGCTGCAGAAAGCTGAGATGGAGCCACTGCACTCCAGCCTCGGCGACAGAGCCAGACCCTGTCTCAAAAAACAACAACAACAAAAAAGTGTTGCCGCTGAAAGCTAAGCAGGATAGAACATAACCTGACTGTGCACACTCCTGAAGGTTACAGATTCTGGGTTAGTGATTTTAAGTAGCAGAAACCAATAAGCAAAGATCATCAAGTCAAGAGGTTAAATGGGTGGGGGGACTTTTGATGAACCCAGCCCTCCTAATTTACACCCAAGGTCTAATAACTTCAAGCCAAAACCAACTCTACCACTAATGAAAACAAAAACATTTTTTGTCTTTTCACTGCATTCCAAGCGGGGAAAGCTGAGGGTGGGGATGGGAGGTGTTTCAGAAATCCTTAATAAGCTTGCAACACTTTGCATTCTGAGAAAAACTTTTTAGAACAGAGCAGCTGCTGAAAACTTTAAGCTAGCTTATTATTTCATGAGCTTTGACACACCTGGGTTACAATACCTATTACTTAATCACCTTTCCTAGCATTCTTAAAGGTCTTTTTTAAAAAAAAAAGTCAAACCTTACACAGTCACTAATCCAGGGGGCCTAAAGACAAACTGCAGGAATCTGAGAATTTATCAGGCTACATACCAAATTTTGACTGGGCTGTGTTCCAGAAAGAGACTCTATAGCTTTCAGATTTGGGGGCTGTGACCCTCAGAAATTTAGAACACTGCACTAACCCCTTCCAACACCTCCCGCCCGCAAAGCGAACTGATAAAACGGTCTAGGTGCACAAATTTCGCTCTCCACTCCCTTTGGAAGGCAAAAGGGCTAACCAAGGAAAAAAGTGGAAGCTGTACCATAAGACGGGGAAGACGACTCACAACCAACCATCCGTACGCAGGGCAGACAGCAGGTGAAAATGCAGGCTCAATCTACTGGCCACCCCAATCTGCACCACGAGATCAACGGGGGACAGGCAAGTCCCGGCAATTCAGACCCCAGAAGGACAAGCAGGCTCACGCCACCCATCCCACGTGCAGCCCGGGAGGGGCTAGCAAGTCCCGGCATTCCGGCAGGGGCGGGTGCACACAGGTGCGGTGCCCCGGAGCCGAGGCAGGAGCAGCAAACGGACACGCGGGCCGTGCCAGGAAGGAGCTGCCGGTACCTGGCTTGGAGCGCGTCGAACTCCCCGCGGTGTTCAGCGGCCCCACGCAGCACAAGCTGCCGCAGTGAGAGCTGCACGAGCGTCCGCAGAGCGAGCAGGTAGAGCGCGAGCCCCAGCGCTGCGCGCGCCTCAGACAGCCCGGTCCCCGCGCTCCGGCTCGCGCTGCCGCTTTCCCCAGGGCTCCTCTTCCGCGTCCTCCCGCCGCCGCCGCACCCATCCACCAGGGACTCCTGCGCTCGGGCCTCCCTCTCCGGCGGTGGCACGGCCGCCGGTCCCTCCCGACGCTCTCCTCCGACGCGGTGCCTCCTCACAGCCGCCGACTCATAACCCCACTCCATGGCCATGAACCTCGGCTGCCAGCCCAATCGCCCCAGCCCGCGACAGTCCCGGCTGCCGCTGCCGCCGCCGCCGCCACCGCAGCGCCTCCTAGTGAGCGGACGGAAACTGCAGAGGGCCAAACTTCTTCTGATTGGCCCGTCCCGCCGAGCCAAGACCCGTTTCATTGGCAGTTCACGGGTGGGCACCGCTGCGGGGCCGACCCAGCAGCGGGTGGTGGATACGACGTCTCCCGCAGGGCTTTTCCAGCTTGCTGTAGGGCGGAGATTGCCAAATGCAAAGACACCTATTTACCCAAAACGAGAAACGTGAGAGAGAGCTTTCGAAAGAATACAAGGCTCTTACGGTGCACCAGGCAGATAAAGAAAGCAATGGCCTGGATTTCGTAAGGAATGTTAGAACATCAGGCCCCAAAACCGTGGGTTCTTGGCTCTTAAAATTAGAAATAAGACTACGCAGAGGAGGCCCAGCCTATTGCTTTCACATGCATAATCTAATCAGATCTTCATAACTCTGCCATTTAATCTGTGCTATTACTGTCTCCATTTAACAGATAAAGAAAAATAATGGCTATTATTTATTGAATACCTGCTATGAGCTAAGCGCTGGGCTAAGTGCTTTAACACATTATCTCATTTAATTATCTTAACACTTAAAAGGAAATATTTTTGTTCCCATCTAATACCTGAGAAATGTCGAGATAACAGATGAAGAATGTAAATTTTATGTCATGGGCTCCCAAAACAGCATTCTGTTCCACTACTACATTAGCACTCTACAAGTGAAGGTTCAGAAAGGCCGTTCTTTCCTTAACGACTCCCTGGGGGGTTAAGAAGCAGAGCCTTGGTTTTAGTGCAGATCCTAGTGATTATCTAGTCTTCTTCCTGGATGCTGGTACCATGAGCCCCTCTGCTCCAAGGTTCTTTGTCCCCAGCTTGGAATTGCTACATTAGCATGGTCTCTTAACTTAGAGACCAACTGGGAGAGCACGCTGCCAGATTTTGACTTAACACATGTGTAGATTTCATGCAATGCTCTGTGGGCCTGCTCCTGCCCACCTCTCAGGCTCCTCTGACACCAGGATGCTTCTTATTTCCAGCTCTCCAGCCACACTGGCCTCTTTCATAGACTTCCTGCACACTATCTTTCCTTCTACAATGGGATCTTCTCACATGCTGTTTGAATTACCTGGAGTGTTCTTCCCTCTCTTCGTTGCCTTATTAATGCCTAGTTATCCTTCAAGTATCAGACTAAGTGGTACTTCCTCAAGCAAGAATCTCCTAATTAACCTTGCTTCCCCTATTTGTGGGCTCTCACAGCGCCATGTATGCATGTGATTATTTAATATCTCCCTCATTACACTGCAAGCTCTGTGAAGGTAGGAATCAGATCTGGTTTTACTTAACATTTTACTCCTTGCTCTTAACACAAAGCATGACACACAGTATGTAGTCAATAGATATTTCTTGAATAAATCAATAAATGAAAACATAACACTTTCCTGGCAGCAGCATAATTTTAGCTCTATAAGCTCCCTTCCCATCTGTAAGCACCATGAGACTAAAGACAGTGTCTATCTTATTTAATCATCACTGTATCCATAGTGCTTAGCTAGCTCTGGATAAGAGCCTAGGCCATGGTCATAACTATACTATATATATTATGGATAATACATAATATATAAATGTGTGTGTGTATGTATATGTATATATATATATATGTATAGAGAGAGAGAGAGAGAGAGACTGAAAGAATGAATTTATATTGTCTTTGAAAAGAACCAGCTGTCTTAATATTCTCTTTCCCCAAACCCTAGACTCTCCACCATCTTTGGAAGATAAGCCCTCAGAACAAATCCTGTGTCCAGTACAGTATAACAAGATATGGAGGTTTCCAGTTCCTAAGGGAAGAATACAAATGTTTCATGGTCTTTTATGCTTTCCTTACTTTGTACAGTCACTTGCTGAGTTGGGTGGGTGTCAGAAAACCTAGGGACAAACTGCAGCTCTCAAGAACTATGTTACTTTTTCTGAATGGATAATGTACATTAAGCATCTCTGACAATAACCCATGGTACCATAATAGGAAAGTGCCTAGCTGTTGGGGACGGATAGATCTGAGTTGCTGGATCTGGTACCTTTAGTACACATGGCATTATTCAGGTTACAATCTCACAGAGTCCCCCTGTATTTATTTGTGATCATGCAGATGATACCTGCCTTAAGGGGCTTCAGTGAAGATTAATCAGCTAATATATGTGAAAGATCCTCACATAAGATTCACATTAAAAACTATTTTTCAGAATTTTCCTTCTCATGCAATCCTTTGTAGATTAGATTAAAATCTACTTTCCTATCATGATAATCATAGAGCTCTAGGTGGTTACAGCTAGAAGTTAGGTTACAGCTGAGCTCTTGAAAGGCAGTCTTTCTCTAGACTTGTATAGTCTATGATATTCACATATGAATATTTTTAGCTACCAGTTGTTGAATATCTATTTGTGTCAGATACCGATCAAAGTGGAGAAACAGAGAGAAGAACACATCAATGTTTCTACCTTCCTATAGCTTACATTCTAAAAAAGACAATAAATGTGTGTGTGTGTGTGTGTGTGTGTGTGTGTGTGTGTGTAAAATGTCAAAGAGTTAAGTGCCATAAACAAAAATAAAGCAGGGAAATTGAGAGTGACAGAAGCTGCTGTTTTATTAGGGTGATCAGAGATGGTCTCACGGTCTCTCTGAGAAGATGACATTTGAGGTGACCTGAATGAAGCGAGGAATAGGGCCACGTAAGCCTTGGGAGAGAATGTTCCAGCAGAGGAAAGTGAGCTGGGATGTTCACAGGCAACACTGAATAAGGCATGCACTAAAGCACACTGAGTCAGGAGCCCTGGTAGAGGTGAGGTGACAGAAGTGGGTACTTGCCAGGACAAGGAGGGCCTCCTGGTCACAAAGAGAACTTTGGGGTAGTTTTGAGCATGAAAGGTCATGCTCTAAGTGATGTTTTATAAGATCACTCAGTCTCTGTCTGAGGCAGAACAGCACAATGACCACATCTAGAACGTATAGGCTAATAAAAGACTTTGATAATGTCTGATCTTTGAAGTGTTTGGGGCCAGTTTGATCTATAATTTTATTTGTATTGAAAGTAGACCACAGTGAATTGGAACACATGCTCTAGTTCTCACATATCAAATCCCTGACGCAGAAGAGATAAATGTGAAAGGCTTTAGCTGCCTCATTTGGTGAGCTGTTGTTCATGGGGTTGAGTCAATTCATCTAGCTTGGGAAGCAATTATGCTTTTTTGTGTCTCCCTTTATGACAAAGTGAGAGGTAAACTGACAGACATAGAGATGTCCTATGTCCCTTCTGTCTTGCCATCTCTTCAGTATTTCCTAGGACTTTGGCCAAGGTGAGTGGAAGGACATATGAGTTGTCAAGATTCAGGTGAACTGCCAGTTTCAGGTGAACTGCCAGTTTCTGTCTTCCCCACAGGTCCTTCCTTAGCCAATGTGCCATAGAAGAAAAACATAGCCTATGTACTTTCTTCCTTGGAAGAGGGACTACCAGTGCATCTGGTGAAGTTCTCTGAGGCTTAGGCTAGCAGAAGGATGCCTTTTACATATGTTATAGTGACACTGAAATTAGGTGAGATACCAAGCCAAGAGGTGAGAAGTGATCCCAAACCAGTTGCAGAAAAAAGAAGCAGTTGTCAAAAGCTGACTGGCCTTTGAAGTAAGTTAAAAGATTGCAAAACCAAGTGCAAGGATTCCAAACATGGAAGAATGCATGGGTAAATGTAGCCAGGTGCTGCTGTGGACAACTGGGTTTTATGTGCTCACTTAGGTGGTATGAAAGTGAATCAGCTTTGTTTAAGATTCAGGGTACACCATCAGTTTTTTAGGGTTTTCTTTGTTTGTTTGTTTAGATCCTTTAAGGCTAAAGTTTGAGACTCAGGGTGCTGTTGGACAATTGATCTTTCCAACTTTGAAGCTCTAAAGTGGAACATTCAGGAACTGGTGACAATGGTCAGCTTAAGGGATCACCTCCAACAAGCCAGGAAACCTGGAAGCTGGCAGTGCTGGCAAGAAAGGGCATTCCAAAAGGCACATGGGCCAGATCTGTAAATCTTCAGAGCTTTTCTACCCCCATGAGCTTAACTGGCCTTGGAGCCTAGGGAAAGGGTAATTGCACCCCACTTTTAACCCCCCACCTCAAATTCTGGGCTGGTCCTCTCTGTTCTCTAGGTGCGCACGGACAAGTTAGAGAACAAGCCTGACTATATTGCTAGCTGAAGCGACTATGTCAGGTTACTTTTTTTCCATGGCCTGGTAAAAAGGAGATTCTCTGATTTTGGAAGCATCTGTATTAATCTTAAAAGCCTTCCAGAAACAAATGGGGTTGAGACAATTGGTTGTTTTTTTTTCTTTTTCTTTTTCTTTAGAGACAGAGTCTAACTATCTTGCCTAGACTGGACTTGAACTCCTGACCTCAAGCAATTCTCCTGCCTTAGCCTCCCAAGTAGCTGGTACTATAGGTGTGCCACTACATCTGGCCAACTGGTTCTTCTGGGGGAAAAAAATCAAATTAGAACCTCATACCATATTATACACACATAGTATTCAAGTAGAATTCAGAATCAAATATCAACTACTGTTTAGTATAAAAATAAGATGAATATAATTAAATAGAGTAATTAAAACTCGAAAGTACCAGGACTCTTTAATCAAGAGAAGTGAAAGGTATCATAAAGAGAAAAATCACATATTGGCTACACAAAATTAAAAACTTTTATACATAAAAAACAGTCACCAAAAAGATGAAAAGTCAAATGACAAACGGAGGACACGATTCTCAACAAACTTTTTTTTTAAAAAGAGGATAATGTATGTTCTATACATTATTCTCTCTCACTCTTTCTCTTTGTGTGCATGTTATATACACCTGCATATAACTCTGTGTGTGTGTGTGTATACACGTGTGCACAGAAATCAGTAAGAAAAATGTCAATGCCTCAATAGAAAAATATGTAAACCATTCACTTTTAGTAACAAAGGGATGCATGTAAAAATGTGAACCATTTTTATCACACTCAAAAGGCTATTTTTCACTGGGTGCAGTGGCTCAGCATGTAATCCCAGCACTTTAGGAGGCTGAGGTAGTCAGATAACTTGAGGCTAGGAATTCGAGAACAGCCTGGGAAACATGGTAAAACCCCATCTCTACCAAAAATATTAGCTGACAGTGGTGGTGTGCTCTGGTACTCAGGAGGCTGAGGTGGGAGGATCACTTGAACCCAGGAGACAGATGTTGCAATGAGCCAAGATCACGCCATTGCACTCCAGAAAAAAAAAAAAAAAAAAGATTTTTTTAAAAAAATTATAATATGCACTGCTGGCAAACATTTAATTTCTAGACACTTTTATATGATGCTAGTAGAATGCATATTGAAAAGACCTTTCTGGAAAGAAATTATACAAGATGTACCAGGAGCCTTAGAATTCACAGGCGGGGTGCAGTGGCTCATGCCTATAACTCCAGCACTTTGGGAGGTCGAGGTGGGTGAATCACTTGAGTCTAGAAGTTTAAGACCAGCCTGAGCAATACAGTGAGATCCCATCTCTGCAAAAAAAAACACCAAAAAAATTAGTTGGGTGTGGTGGTACATGTCTATACTCCCAGCTACTAGGGAGGCTGAGGTGAAAGGGTTGCTTGAGCGCAGGAGGTCAAGGCTGCAATAGCACCACTGTACTCCAGCCTGGGCAACAGGGCAAGACCTTGCCTAAAAAAAAAAAGAAAGAAATTCTTGATTTTTGATGTAGTAATTTCATATGTAGGCATCTATCAAAGGTGTGATTTCAAAAAATGCAAAAGAATGCTCATCTATAAAAATAAAATATATGGTAATGACTTAAGCATATAAAAATAAAAGTTAAATAAATTATAGTACATTCAGAGTTTGCAATGTCATATAGTGTTAAACACAACATTACCAAAGTCTGTTTAATAACGTGAGAAATGCTCACATTATAAATATTAAGAGAAACAAAAAAATAAAGATACAAAATGGAAATTGATAAGAATATACAAATGAATAGTAAATAAATGAAAGGAAGGAACACTGAAGCAAGAACAGTGGTTATCTCTGGGTAGTATTCCCCCTCTATTCATTTCTCTATTTTGCATCATTTCTGCCATGAGTTCAGTGTTCCTTTTAAAAGCCATGGGCCTGGCATCAGGCTCCAGCTACCCTGTGCCTAGGAAGGCACTTGTCTGTAGATCACTGTCATTTTAAGCCTTAGGAAAGCAGTTTATAAATTGATTCCAACATGGATATGATTCAGGGGGAGAATGCAATGTCAAAAAGCTGATCTGTGGCCCGTGTTCCTCAAGCACATTTCTAGACTAAAAAGTTTAGGGTCAAGATTCAGTAATTAATCAATTGCTGAACCAATAAAAAAAAAACAAAACAGCTTGAGAGAATTTTCACTTAATCATTGTTCTTTAAATTCAGCCTGTGACCTGGGAGAAGAATTGGTGCATATACTTTTTAATGGCTTTGGATTTTGAATTTACTTTTCACTCCTTCATAGCACATTCCTCATACCATAGGAGAAGAACCCATGAACCTGGAAGTCTCTAGGGATTTATTCAAGGGTCACACACCCAGGGCTCTGTTTGACTTTCTGCACTGGGCTGCAGGGGCAGGTGAGTTAGGACGGAGGTGACTCAGCAGTTTGGGAACAAAAGTCACTGACTCATATCAATTTGCTCCAGGCTAAAACTCAATTGTTTTAGTGTACTTAAAACATTAATGAGTGTGTACATTGCCCTAGCTCAGCACATCTAGGTGTGGGCACCTGGAGACCCCCAGCTCTTTCTGAGCCTCCCTTTAAGTAGCTATCTCCTCCTGCAGCCCCCGGAAGCCCTCTTGCAGACTGTGTCCTGGAAAGGTTTCATTTGGCCTTCGGGCTGCATGACCTTCTTCAGGTCTTTACTGGCCTAAAATAGCCTCTGCAGCTGCTGCTTTCCAAGATGCCCAAAGGAGAAAAGAGACAACAATGAATCTTGTACAAAAATGGCAAATATCTCTTAAGGTGTGGTCTGAACACCATGTAATATGAGAATCATGTGGCGACCTGCTAATAAAATCATCTTCCTATGTCCTACCCACCTACTTGTTACATTAGCAATCCATAAGCAGAAACTCTAGGCTGGGCGCAGTGGCTCATTCCTGTAATCTCACTTTGGGAGGCCATGGTGAGCAGATCACTTGAGGTCAGGAGTGCAAAACCAACCTGGCCAACGTGGTGAAATCCTGTCTCTACTAAAAGTACAAAAATTAGCCAGGCATGATGGCAGATGCCTGTAGTCCCAGCTACTTGAGAGGCTGAGGCAGGAGAATAACTCAAACTTGGGAGGTGGAGGTTGCAGTGAGCTACAATTGTGCCACCGCACTCCATCCTGGGTGATAGAGTGAGACGCAGTCAAAAAAGAAAGGAAAGAAGGGAAGGGAAGTGGAGGGGAGGGGAGGGGAGGGAGAGAAGGAGAGGGGATGGAAAGGGAGGGGAGGAAGGAAGGGAGTCCACTGCATCCAACTCTTCAGACGTAGGATCCTGTAATCCGTGATTTCTACATAAGCTAAAATGGTAAACCATGCCATAGCCAAGGGTTCACATGTCGAAGAGGGATGTAGGCCAAATGTGATGATCCTGGGCCAGATCGCCCCTCCTGCAGCTTTATGAATGTCAGGTCTGCATTGCCATCTTCTCCCTCCCTGCCCATGCCCACTGCTCCTCCCCAGCCCCCATGGCCAGAAGGACTGTATAGCACCTTGCCACACCACCTTGGAAAACAGGGATGCAAGAGGCAGTATGATGCCACGGTTCAGAGCATGGGTGCTACACTGAAAGCACTCCAGTGCATACTTCTCTACCACTAACCTGCTGGGTAACCTCCAATGAATTACTTAATTTTGTTATGCCTGCTTCTTCATCTGAAAAGTGGAGCTAATAGGGTTGTTGTGAGGCCCTAGATCAGGAGACCTGGTAAGAATGCCACAGGTGTCAGCTGTTGTTTTTATTCTGTGGTTGGAACCCTCATTTGCTTGGCATTAAAACCTTCATTTGCATGGCATTACAGAGGCCAATCACTCCTCTGTAGTTAGCTAGGTAGATGAAAAGAAATAGAAGACGCTTGGCCAAGTTCTTTCATAGCAACCTAATTTAAAGTTGATGAAAGGCAACTTGTAACATGAGGCTGAGGTGAACTTGATTTATATTTTACTTAAAGGACAACTTCTTAATTGTTAAGTGTTACTGTTCTGCTCTCCCTACTCCTGGGAATGTAGCATTCATACCCTTACAGGTATGTACCTGTTTATTACTTCCTTCTTGGTGAAAGGTGGTGTAAGAAACCTGTTATCCTTTCTCATCTCAAGTCTTTAGTTCCCCTTGGCACATTAGCAATCCATAAGCAGAAACCCAGAAGTACCAAGAATAGGTTCTCTATTTTTAAAAAATAATAATAGCTAGTTCACAATATGATTCAACTATAAAAAGGAACGAAGTACTGATACGTACTACAATGGGATGTGCCTTGAAAACATTGTGCTAAGTGAAAGACCCCAGACACAGCAGGTCACATGTTATCTGATTCCACTCATTTAAAATATCCAGAATAGATAAATCCATAGAGACAGAACACAGGTTGGTGGTTATCAGGGACAGGGGAGAGGGGAGAATGGAATCAACTACTTAAAAGGTATGGGGTCTCCTTTTGGGGTGAAGAAAATGTTTTGGGGCCAGATGTGGTGGCTCATGCCTGCAATCCCAACATTTTGGGAGGCTGAGGCCAGTGGATCACTTGAGATCAGGAGTTCAAGACCAACCTGGCCAATATGGTGAAACCCTATCTCTACTAAAACACAAAAAAATTAGCTGGGCATGCTGGCACATGCCTGTAATCCCAGCTACTCAGGAGGCTGAGGCATGAGAATCGCTTGAACCTGGGAGGCAGAAGCTGCAGTGAGCCAAGATTGCGCCACTGCACTCTAGCCTGGGTGATAGAACAAGACTCTATCCCAAAGAAAAAAAAAAAAAAGAAAATGTTTTAGAACTAGATAGCCATGGTTTGCACAGCATTGTAATGTACTAAATGCCACTAAATTGTTCCCTTTTAAAATAATTTTGTATTATGTAAATTTCACTTCAATCAGAAACTTATTAATTGTATATTATTCACAGCTGACTGTAGCAAGTAGAATATAAATAGAAGTTTCAGTTGTTTTTATAAAAGAAGAGACAAGTGCCTCCCAAGTTCACTTTCAGTAAGCCATTTGCTACTCTGTTGCTGTTATAAATTGTGATGATAATAATAAGTGCCTTGGCTTTCAGTAGCCTCTCACTTCCAAGCAATTCAAGTACTAAATCAGGATTTCTGATCTCTGTTTTTTAAAGAAAATCAATAAACAGATCTGCAGTAGAGATGCTGATTCTTTAGAAAAGGCTAAGGAAATCACTTAATTCATAGCCTGAAGTTTTGAAAAACCATTTCCCTCTCAGATTTCTTCATGATTCTAATATCCTAGCCAGAGATAAGGCTCATCTTTAAGAAGCTCCACAAAGTTAGGAGCCCAGATTAAAAGATTCAGATACAAAAAGCCAAGTGACAAATAGACTTGTTATTCAAAAGTGGTATGAGGTCAGCAAGGTAGTGGGACTTACTTAGGGAACAGAACAGAGCATTTACAAACCATTTCCTGATATGGGCAGATAAGGTCAAAGAATAAAACAGGTCAGATTAGGGTTAGAAGGAGTGGTAAGGACTGGTGTGAGCTAGAACCCTGGCCCCACCTAAATCAGTAACAGTAACTATTGCTCTGTGGAATATGGGGCTCAGCATAGCCAAATTTGCTATTTTTTCAAGAGATGACAGAAACTCAGATACATATGTGAAACCTTCTGCTCTGTTAATGTTAGAAATAAATTTAAAAAGAGAAGACCATTGTGCGTGCCAAAGAAAACAGGTGTGTCAACTGGATTCCACCTACCGGCTGCCAGTTTGAAACCTCTGAGCCCTCACCTTTAAGCCTTCAAGGACATACCTGCTTAAAGATAAAATATTTCCCTTAGTGGGGATCAGGTTATCTGTGGGATTCTTATCTCTAGTTTTGGGAGAAAGTTTATATTGCTGGAATGTATCAGACATAGCTAGCTAGCCACGCCTCTTCTCTCCTTCTTAGTTGAGAGGTCAGTCTTGTCAAATGCTCCCCCTCCCAACTTCTAGTCACTGCTCTGTTTATTTTGCAGCAATGAATAAGTAGCAGAACCTTTCTGAAGTTTTTGCTGATGCAGAGCCGAAGATCTCTGCTATAACAAATGTTCTGAAATGGCTTCTTCTCTCTCACCCCCATCTCCTACCATGGACAGTGTTGAACACACTTGGGCTTTAAGACTCAAAGGCAGGGTTACAGCCCTGTTCCACCCTCCGATGTGCAGCTGTATTTACTCTTCTTATGTGTCCTGTGGGGAACAAGGACAGGAAGAACAGCGGGCCCACGGCTATGGAAAATAACGAGCATTCCTCCACCCCTTGGCCAACACCGGTAGCACAGACTTAATTTGAGGGGTAATCTTCTGTGAAGTATGATGGCATTTCCGGGAGAAGAATTTCAGTCAAACCTACAACCAAACATACATTTCCTTACCAGGAGTAGGAAAAAAATCCTTCCTCTTAAAATTAGATACCCCATCCTGGAAAACACTGACATCCTACATTCTGAGACTTCCTTCCTGAAGCCTTCCAGCTCTTTTTACTCAGGCTCAGATATAAGCAGCCAGGTAGCCACAGGCTGCCTAGCAGAGGGGCTCTTTTTTTGGGGACGGAATTTTGCTCTTCCTGCCCAGGCTGGAGTGCAATGGTGTGATCTTCGCTCACCACAACCTCCGTCTCCTGGGTTCAAGCAATTCTCCTGCCTCAGCCTCCTGAGTAGCTGGGACTACAGGCATGCGCCACCACACTGGGCTAATTTTGTATAATTAGTAGAGATGGGGTTTATCCATGTTGGTCAGGCTGGTCTCGAACTCCTGACCTCAGGTGATCCACCCACCTCAGTGCTGGGATAGCGTGAATAACTGTGCCTGACTTTTTTTTTAAAACAAACAGTCTTGCTCTGTCACTCAGGCTGGAGTACAATGGTGTGATCTTGGCTCACTGCCTTGCTCTCTCACCTAGGCTGGAATGCAGTGATGCAAGCTTAGTTCACTGCAATCTCCATCTCCCGGCTTCAAGTGATTCTCCTGCCTCAGCCTCCCAAGTAGCTCGGATTACAGGCATGTACCACCACACCCAGCTAAATTTTGTGTTTTTGGTAGAGATGGTGTTTTGCCATGTTGCCAGGCTGGTCTCAAGTGACCTGCCCGCCTTGGCCTCCCAAAGTGCTGGGATTACAGGCACCTTGCCTAGCCCGAGCAGAGGAGATTACAGTCAATCTTTGTGAGAGCTAAACAGAAACTTCTGCTGTCACCTTTGCAGAGACCTATCAAGAAGCAACTTGGTCAGACGAGCAGGAACTCCTCTGGAAGTTCCTGAGTGAAGTATGATAGCATTTCTGGGAGAAGAATATCAGTCAAACCTACCATCAAATATATATTTCCTTACTGGGGTAAGGAAAAAAATCTTTCCTCTTAAAAAAAAGCCTGGGCTTACCTCCTGCATCCCTCCTCATCCCCTTTTTGTTTATGTATGGGTGGATTTTTCAACTTTATCAGCCTTGCAGGAAACTGTAAATATATTTCCAGTTGACAGTCATGTTTTCTGGTTTTGAGCCTCAGGTCTTCCAAAGTCACCATCCGCTACAGAAGCAAAAATCAACAAATATCACATTCTTCCCAACTGGTCTACCATAAATTATATCAGCCTTGTGGTTTTCTTCAGAGGGCAGGATGTGTCCTAGCCCCACTGGTGGTTTAGCTTGGTTTCCTGCCAATGCCAACAGGGGAAAATGTCCCCCAACCCCTGCTGGCCCCTTCCTTCGGGCAGTGTAGGGCCTTTGAAAGTTAAACTTGCATTTGCGGAGCCTAAAACTTGAATCATCCTATTTTATTTGTTTTTGTTTTCATCTGGAAACTTTCAGTGTTCTTTTTTGTGTGTGTGGTTTAATTTTTTTTTTTTTTTTATAAATCATTATTTCTTTTTAAACTTTTAATGCCCCTGACCTGTGACTCTGAGAGGATTTGTCAAATTATCTTGCTCTTAAAAGGAAGTTTCTTGTCAGGTGTTTTTGCTTGTGCCTCTAATCCCGGCTACTTGGGAGGCCCAGACCGAAGGATCACTTGAAACCAGTAGTTCAAGACCAGCCTGGGTAACACAGGAAGACTCCATTTCAAAATAATAATAATATTAAAAGTAACTTTCTTCAAGTTTGAGGGAGTGGGATGGAGGATGAAGAGAGAGAGAGAGTAACTTATTCAAGTTATCTACTCTCTTTCTCTCATAAAACTAACTCCTGATTGATTGATTGATTGATTATCGGGGCTCTTCTGGCCTTTGGATTAGTCACACCCACCTAATCTCTCCCTTCCATTTGCTGCCAGTGTCTTTTGTTACTTCTGCCACAGAATCTCTAATGAAGAAAATAAAACACTCAACTTGGTTCTCCTTGATTACACCAAGGAGAGGTTGCACGGTGCCGTCTTAGAGCAGGCAGTGGAGGCTCTTTGGGCATTTTTGTGAGGAGACTGAGGAGGCCTGAAGAGTACTTTTGAGGCCACAGAACCATGGACGGGTAGAAAGGGAAGTTCCAGGTGGGAGGAAATTAGGATAACTCTGTTGTTCAGGCCCTCACAGTGTTTGGGTTAGGGAGAAGGGCAGAGAAGAAGCTGCTTTGGAGGGTCAGGCAGGCCTGGATGGGCAAATGTGGTCAGTCATTACTTTTTTTTTTTTTGAGACAGCGTCTGTCACCCAGGCTGGAATGAAGTGGCATGATCCTGGCTCACTGCAATGTCTCCCTCCCAGGTATCAGCAATAATCTTGCCTCAGCCTCCCGAGTAGCTGGGACTACAGGCATGCACCACCACACTCAATGAAGTTTCGTATTTTTTAGTAGAGATGGGGTTTCGCCATGTTGACCAGGATGGTCTTGATCTCTTGGCCTTGTGATCCACCCGCCTTGGCCTCGCAAAGTGCTGGGATTACAGGCATGAGCTACTGCCAGTGCTTCTTGAACTTGTTTGTGCTTAGGCACTACCCGGGCCTCTGGGTCTGGAGGGATGGGGTGGATTCTGCACGCCTAACATACTCCCTGCTCATGCTTGCGCTGTGCTTTGCCTCATCAGGTAACCACACTTTGTGAAGCAAGATTGTAGAATATTCTGGGAGCTAGGGACAGCTTAAAGGTGAGGCCAGGGGCAGGGGCAGGGGACAGCAAGCACAAGCAACCTGCTTCCACGTCACTATTAAGGCAACAGATGAACAGTCTTACCAGAAGGCTGCCAAAAGAAGAACAAGATACCTCCTCCACCACCCCACCCACGCAGTGGCCCACCGATCTGGGCTCAAATCCTGGCTCTGCCACGAATCTGCGTGTGACCTTAAGGAAGTCATTTCATCCCTCTGAGCCTCAGTTTCCTCATCTGTAAAAACAGAGATATTAAAACCTCCCTTGGCCATTTCACAGGGTTACCTTGAAAATTAAATGAAATAAATATGGGGTAGCTGTAGCTGCCAAACTACTTTGTAATGTGACCTGTGATTATGTCAGATAGATATCTTTTGGGAACTTTGCACAGTTTCCCCCATGTATGTGTGATTATCACATCTAACTACATTTCCCAGAGGACTGGGTGAGCACTTACTCCCGTGGGTGTGAAGGGGAAGAGTTCATATTTATTTCATCATGCTTCAAAGCCTTTGCAGCTGGTCCATAGCTCAGGTACTTTCCTATCCCTGTGGTTCAACATTAGTCACTTATTTTATGGGGTGGTTATTCCTCTCTGAAAGAATGGAGGACCTGTTTGTGTTTATGGACATCTCCCTGTTCTATCTGAGTTATATCACATTCCGCCTTGACCCGGGCAGAATAGTTGATTTTTCTGTTCAGCATAGAACTGGAGGCCCTTTAATTAGGAAACTCCAAATGGGTATGCTGCAGAGATGCATAGCGAACATAGCCCACTTCCTTCAAGTTTCCCACAGGGGTACGATGGGCCCCTCCCACCAGATTCAGTATAGTGTCTGCTGCATCCTCTCAGCACCAATGCTCAGCAGCCCGTAGGCAGCCCTCAACTACAGACCAGGGGATAGAGGGAAGAGATGCTGCTAAATTGAATTTGCTGTTTAACTCACTGTTAAATCTAGAAAATACGGGCTTTTTTTTTTTCAATTCTTACAATTACTTAATGTTTTTTGAAGATCAGAATTTTGCATCTATGTTATCAACCTGAATATTGTCACTGATATGATGCCCAATATGGATGACTATAAACAGGCCCAGCCTCACTCTGTTGCCCAGGCTGGAGTGTAGTCTGCTTCTCTGCCTCGTGGGCTCAAACAATTCTCCCACTTCAGCCCCCCAAGTAGCCAGGACCACAGGGGGGTGTCACCACGCTCAGCTAATATTTGTATTTTAGTAGAGAAGGGGTTTCACCATGTTGCCCAGGCCGGTCTTGAACTCCTGAGCTCAAGTGATCACCCACCTCGGCCTCCCAAAGTGCTGAGATTATAGGTGTGATCCACTGCACCCAGCCCCCAGATAGCTTTTTCACTAAAACCCTAATTTTGTTCCTTCTCTTAGGAATAACATGTATTGAGTGTGTACCATGTACCAGGCAGGCAGTGTTTTCCTTATTTCATCCGCAACACAACAAAACAAAAATCAAAAAAAGCAGAACAAAACAAACCCAGTAAGATGGGTTTATTATTATCCCGGTTTTATCAATGAAAAACTGAGGCTCAGAGAAAGGATCTCATTTGCTGAAGGTCACATAGATACTAAATGGTTGAGGTAGGATCTGAAGATGAGTCTGTTTCATAAGCAGAAAAACAGCCCCTTCAAGATGTCCACATCCTAATCCACAGGACCTGTGAATGTATTCCTTTACTCAGCAAAAGGAACTTTCAAATGTGATGAATTTAAGGACCTTAAGGTGGGGAGATTATCCCAGAGAATCTGGGTGGGCCCGATGTAAACACATGGATCTTTTTGAAGGAAAACTCAGAGTAGGAGAGTAAGAGAAGGAGACAAGATCATGAAAGAGGAGGTCCGAGTGGCCACGGGATGCAGACAGCCTGTTGCAGCTGGAAAAAGCAGGGACATGGATTCGCCCCTAGAACCCTCAGCATGAACATGGCCCTACCAAGCCATGTTAGACTAATGAACTCCAGAACTGATAGATAACACATTTCTATTGTTTTAGGCCCCCAAGTTTGCAACAATTTCTTAACGCAGCCATAGAAAGCTAATACACATCGGGATACAAGGAGTCACAGAAAGAAAACAAGTTTCAGTGGTTTTGTTAATAATTCATTTATAGGTTGTTGCTGGCCATTTCTGGTTTTCTACAAGGATTTAGGGAATTATTCTTATCATTATGATTGAGATGGAGTCTTGCTCTGTCACCATGCTGGAGTGCAGTGGTGTGATCTGGGCTCACTACAACCTCCGCCTCCTGGGTTTATGCGATTCTCCTGCCCCAGCCTCCTGAGTAGCTGGGACTACAGGTGCATGCTACCACACCCAGCTAATTTTTGTATTTTTAGTAGAGACGGGGTTTCACCTTGTTGGCCAGGATGGTTTCTATCTCTTGACCTCATGATCCACCCGCCCTGGCCTCCCAAAGTGCTGGGGTTACAGGGTGAGCCACCGTGCCCAGCCCGGAACTAATTGTTTTTTAATGTTCAGAGCTTGAACTGTTACCACTGAGCTAAATGACCTCTCTCTACCTCCACCCTGAAAAACACGTCTTCTCTGAAGGAGGTTTTTTGTAGCTACAGTTTGGGTTTTATAGGGACTGCAACATAAAGACTGCACAGTTTATTTGTACTGGAAATTATTAGTGAGGCTAGTTGAATATCACCTTTCTAAAAGAGTGGATGAGGACTGGTTCACAGGGGTGTTGGTTTGAGTGCATGTGGGTACCGGAAAAAGGAGGGACCTATGCGGCTTGGCATAGATAGATGGGGGTTCTGACCTAGCTAAGGAAAACGAGAAGCCACTTCATGCTTCAGTTGTACAGCTAGTTTAATTTTTACAGCCTGTAGGGGAGAGAAGGGACCCTAGAGATAGGAATCCAGCACCCTCATTTTACAGATGAGCAACCTGGTCTCGAGGAAGAGAACTGACTTAGCCAAAGCAGGCAGGGGTTCCTGGCAAGGACTAGAGACTGAACCCATACCCAGCTCCTTGCTCTGCCCACTTCCCTCATCCCTCTTCCCACACCACTTGGTGTGGTTCTGTGTACATCAATTGGACATTTCACATAAACAAGATCATGATTTGGTCACTGTTCAGAAGATAATATTTGTAGACTCTCAGCTCACTAAGTGATAGCCACGCTTTAATAAGTTGTCTATGGTTCTTGGTTAATAAAACCCATGCTGTTATAAAAAGTTTATTTCAGAGCCACTTTGTTCTAGCACATTTTTGGCATATTTGGTTTTTATAGAAGAGCCTGTGGTGGCAGTGGTAAGTTTAGCTATCTGCCAGTTGGATTACATATAAATCCACCCACATCTTGACTCAAGACAGTAAAATCTAGGCCAAAGGGCACTCTTTCACCCATGCCCCAAGCTCACACAGGCATCTTTGCTGTCAGCAAGCAGACTTGAAATTAATGAACACAGAAACCCAGGATATCCAGAGTGGGATTGCGGATTTTGATCCTGGCCTGCAGTGTAGGCACCACAGTTTATTTCTTACCAATGAGGAAACAAACCCAGAGTATTTAAGAAATAGGCCCAAAAAGTCACACAGCCTGCTACTGTCAGAGCAGACCTGGACCCAGGTCTCTACCCTTTACACTCTGTGGACTAGTATGACTCTGTGGATCATTGGCATCAGAATTACCCTGAGTGCTTGTTAGAAACAGAGAATTCCCCAGCCTTCTGGGGTGGTTGGGAGAATTGGAAGAGAGTGTGGCTGAGGAAACTGAATGTTTAACAAGTTGCTCATGTGACTCTGAGATACCGTCAAGTTCATAAACCTCTGAGTATGCTCACTGTCAGTGGTTCTCTCACTCTGCATAAGAACTAGATGAAGCATCAAAACAATAAAATAAAAACTCCTGGGCCCAATCCCAGTATTCAGTTAATTTGGATGGTGCCAGGCAATTGTATAATTTTGGAAAATGGCTCAAATGATTCTAATGTGTAGTCAGAGTTGAAAACCCATGGCCATTGTGAACAGTGATACCAAATGCTACACCTGAAAGGGCAGCCACCCTGTAATTCCACCCTAGCCTTCTGGCCATGTCCCAGCTTGCAGCCTCTGAAGAATAGAGAATGAATGAGAAATGAGGTTGCAATCTTTGAGAACTCTAGAGCTTTGATCAGTTGCCTCACCCACAAGTCAATCCACCATCCAGGATCTGCCCATACCCTAAAGTCCTCCCTTGACTATTACCAAAGATACCGTACTGTGTTCCCTCTTTTAGGCAATGAGAACATGTTACGACATCTCTTTGCTGTGCTAGTATCAAAGCCTCTGAAATGTTTCCAATTTGTGAATACAATGCATATTGAACTCAATTTGTTTTTCTCTTTTTCTCTGTCTACTAGGAAGCTCAGAGCCAAATTTGAGGCTCACCTTTATCAATCATATAGCACCTATGGTGTACATTTTGCTATATCTTATTTTCTTGTCATAACTTTTCTTTTTTCTTTCTTTTTTTTTTTTTTTTTGATGGAGTTTTGCTCCTGTTACCCAGGCTGGAGGGCAACGGTGTGACCTCGGCTCACTGCAACCTCCACTTCCTGGGTTCAAGCGATTCTCCTGCCTCAGCCTCCTGAGTAGCTGGGATTACAGGCATGTGCCACCATGCCTGGCTAATATTGTATTTTTAGTAAAGACAGGGTTTCACCATGTTGGTCAGGCTTGTCTCGAACTCTCAACCTCAGGTGATCTGCCCACCTTGGTCTCCCGAAGTGCTGGGATTACAGGCATAAGCCACCATGCCCAGCCACTTTCCTTTCATTTGTTTCTGTTTACCTATTTTTTACAGACAAATATCCTTTTTGATTTATTCTGACGTGCTATAAATGAATTAATTACACTATTTAAAGACTTTTTATCAATACATTTCTCTTTCTCTTGGGTCAGACAGAGAAAAAGAAAAGAGCATGCAAGTAAGATGCAGAGGAGAAGCACATCCACACAGATCACATACAGAGTGGGAGGAAGCGAGGGAGGGTCTGTGTCCACGTCTAACTCACCCATGGTGTAAGGAGGGTGGCGCTCTCCAAGGGGTAGGAGTCAACCCACTTATTACAGCCATTTCACAAGGATCTTAAGGGAACTTCCTTCTATGATCAAACCCATTTGTTCTTACTCAGAATCAGTCTAGCTGTTAAATCTGTGGCAGCTGGAGCTGCAAAACCAAGGCCTGGAGGTTGCAATACTAGATATTGTGACTGTGAGTCACCTTTCCCCTTCACACACATACCTCCCACAAAATTGATTGAGACACACAAAAAATTGAGAAAACACTATAATACTAAATCTAAGATGATTTACAAAGGAATATTACTTAACAAATGGCTTGAAGTAGTTTTTTAAAAACTTGGGGAGATTTTGATTTCATATGAGTCAATAAGTCATTTTTTTCTGCCATTAAAAAATCTCATTTCTTAACAAAAACAGTTTTTCTTGACCTTATAAACAAAAAAGCTCCCATTTCAAAGTAAAAATTAAATCCAAGATGATATAGATGTTTATGTCATAGTTTTATCTAAGCAACATACATACATGCTCAACTGTAAGAGATTAAGTAAATTTCTGCAATAAATTGGCTGTTCTTGAAATGCAAAGCATATTATAAAGAATGCAGAATCTTAAGGGCAATCAAGAAGTCATTAAGTTTTTCTTAAGTCTTCACTTTAGATGTTATTTCTAGCACAATCTAAGCTCACTGCAGCCTTGACCTCCTCAGGCTCAAGTGATCTCCCTCCTCAACCTCCCTTGTAGCTGGGACTACAGGTGCATGTCACCAGCTAATTTTTGTATTTTATGTAGAGATGGGCTTTTGCCATATTGCCCAGGCTGGTCTCAAACTCCTGGGCTCAAGTAATCCAACTGCTTCAGCCTTCAAAAGTGCTGGGGTTATAGGTGTGAACCACTGCACTCTACCACAGAAGCAGAATTTTGTATGTGCTCAGATACTGGAATCTTTGGTTACTGCCATATCAGCAAAGAAGCCAACCATTTTAAGAATGTTTTAAGTGAACACTTTGCAAATTCTAAGGATATCTATCTACTTTTTAACCTTGAATATATTTTAATAAGCTGCCTCAAACATGCTTTCTGGAATCAGGTAAGTTACAGAAAAATTAATAACAGCAACAGATAGGATTCCATTCACCACACTGAAACATTTTTTTGTAAATGAGATAAAAATCCTTTCCTGTTTTAAAGCTACAGGATCAGGCCAGGCACTGTGGCTCACATCTGTAATCCCAGCACTTTGAGAGGCCAAGGCGAGTGGATCACAAGGTCAGGAGTTCGAGAGCAGCCTGGCCAAAATGGTGAGACCCCCATCTCTACTAAAAATACAAAAATTAGCTGGGCATGGTTGTGGGCGCTTGTAGTCCTAGCTACTCAGGAGGCTGAGGCAGGAGAATCATTTATAGCCGGGAGGCAGAGGTTGCAGTGAGCCAAGATCATGCCATTGCACTCCAGCCTGGGTGACACAGCAAAACTCTGTCTCAAAGAAGAAAGAAAGAAAATCTATATGTGAATGAAAGAATAAACTAAATATATTTAAGGAGGAC